>VZRH01005872.1:29782-108707 GCA_013397555.1 Urocynchramus pylzowi | reverse complement strand
AAAAAAAAAAAAAAAAAGTTCTAAAGGGAGAGTAGTTCCAAGGAGAGTTCATTTGCAAGTTTGAAGGAAGAGGAAGGTTGGATCATTCTGGCCTGTTCTGAGGAAGGTTATGGTAGTTGGTTGTAATGGTAATTTCTGTGCTTAAAGTATGAAAATGTGTTTCTCCAGCCCTGTGTTGGTGATTGCCTGAAGAGAAGGCATTGCAGAGGCAGTGGAAGTAGGTGGCAGCAGACCTGATACAGGTGAGGCTGCCTGCATTCAGGGCACTTCTGTGCGAGAACAGGGCTGGCAACATCTGTATTGTCAGAAAGGAAGAGAACTGTTCAGTGATTAAATAGAGGTTTGTCTATGAGTAAAATAAATTATGCTGTTAGAGAAGTGACAGTTTTCATATAGCAATAATTAATTCCTTATTTGTCAAGTCTTAGCTGTCAGTTCTATTGGAGAAGCTGCCAGGATGTTCCTGGTGGTGCCAGACAAGGGAATTAACCAGTGAGTTAGGATTTGGGATGCAATCACATTAGAACTTCAAGAAGTTTCTCTCTGATTCTTTATTTTGTATGTGCTTTTAGAAGGTATTGGTTCTGGTATAACTTCAGTTATTCCTTTAGCAATAGGGTTTGTTCCTAGTTGTTGGTACTTCTGTAGCTTTACTTTGTTACACGTTGCTCTTAAAGACAAGACATCCTGTTAATCTTCTTTTGAATTAAATCTAAATTCATGCATCTGAAGATTTTTTGCTATATTAATGTGCTTAGATAAATTCCAGTGTGGAAATCTCCTCTTTCTGGTAGGGTACTGTGAGTAATCCTGACAAATCAGATGTACTGGAGAAAAAGACTAAATGAAAGAGCTTCTGCAGTTTTGTCCTTATCCAATGCCTTCCATATCATACCTCTCATTGATTCTGCTTTCTCTAGGAGCTATACACCGCTCAGATCTTTACTCTGGGTGTAAATTTAAGGTTCTTCTTGAAAAGAAAAAAAAAAAAAAATCCCCAACCCCAAAACAAACCCCAGCCAAACATGTCACTTCCAAAGCACCTGAAAGTATCTGTCTGATTCCATGGAGAAGATGACCTTTGGAACAGAAAATTATTTGTCTGTTTCTTTTGAACCTAATTTTGTCTTACATGAACAAAGTGCTGGCTTGTAGTTTTCTGTGCGGGGTTGGAAGCAACAGACAGAAAAGAGGAGCAGAGCTGGCCATTTGCTGCCCTTCCAAGCAATGCAGGGCTCCAAAGTGAAGAATGCTGCAGATTAGGCCTGTATTGAGAGCTTTACAGTAAACCTTAGGGGGAAAAAATATAGTGTTTGCAGTCAGTTATTGTTAAAAGGATGTATAGGGTTTGCATTTATGCAAACTAAACTATTCAATTTCTCCACAGAATTCCTTGAAGTATAAGAAAAACTCATCAGTGTCTCTATTATTTTCATCCAGTCTATACCCTGAAGTGTTTATACATGCATTTTGCAGTAGCATGGTTGCTGTGTGATGCAACTGCCAGGAGCTCTGAAGTGCTGGAATGCCATTCATTCCCTGCCTTGTCAGGTTAGGCATCTGGTCAGTTTATCCTTGAGTTTAAATTGTGCAGTCTTTGTAGGAATGACCCTGCAGTGGAATCTCCAGTGTGCTTAGCTTGCATTACTGTGATTCCTGTAATACACCAGACTGTGGCCTGGTGCTAACTCAGCCTTTACGTGGCCATAGCAGATGCTGAGAGGAAGAACCTGCTCATTTCAGGGATTAATCTGCAAGGCAGTTACACGTGTGTGTGTGTGTGTGTGTATTTAGTACAGCTGAGCTGCACAGGGGCCCCTTGGTTTAATGAGCCTCCTTGGGTGAGAAGTGAACTCCTGAGCAGGCACTGGGGGAAGGGGGTTGAGAAAGTAGAGTGGACTCTCCTGGGGGATAAATTTGGAAATCAGGACTGTTCTCTTCCCTGTAGTCTTTAGTGAGGACTTTCTTTATCTGCAGTGGTTTGGTTTGGTTTGGTTCTTTAATCTTTTATTTATTCCTGATCTTTCAGTTATTATTCGTAGTCCATCCTCTATGGAGATGGGCTGAGAAGGTTGGGGCTGTTGAGGCTGGAGGAGAGAAGGTTGTGTGGAGACCTCCCAGCACCTGTCCAGAATCTGAAGGGGCTACAGGGAAGCCGGAGGGGGACCCTTCCTCAGGATCTGCCATGACAGGACAAGGGGGGATGATTTCACATTGAAAGGGAGGGAATTTAGGTTAGACATGTGGAAGGAATTCTTCCCTGTCAGGGTGGGGAAGCCCTGGCACAGGGTGCCCAGAGAAGCTGTGGCTGTCCCTGGTTCCCTGGAAGTGTCCAAGGCCAGGTTGGATGGGGCTTGGAACTGCCTGGGATAGTGGAAGGTGCCCCTACCCATGGCAGGGGGTAGAGTGGGATGAGTTTTGAGGTACCTTCAACCCAAAATTTCTGGGATTTTGTTGAGATGAACAAACTTCTTGGTCTCTTCTGGTAGTATTTATTGTATGTTAGATGAAAATTATCTATGTCCTGATGTTTGAAGATGTTACCAGTTCCCTTGCTCCTTATCACTGCTTCATTTTCCTTCGTCATTGCCAGTGATTCTGGCTTCACTTCACTCAATGCCCCTGCATGGACAGTTCCTCTTTTTTTCATGCTTGTTCACTCTTCTTCAATCACCTTCCTTCCCTTCACAGAGCTGTACCCTGACAGAAGTCTTTCTCACTTCTCACCTTTGGCAATTACAAGGAGTTTTGAGTGACCAATAAAGGGCAGTTTCCCAAGTGCTACATTCTTTTTATTCATCTTGACCTCTTTATCCCTAATGATTTTTTTAAACTGAAGCAATGACAGAGGGTATGTGACCTGATGGAAGAATTTGTGTAGCAGCAATTTATTTTCAAGTAATGTAGTCCTGCAATCAGTAAATATTCTGCCTCCAAAAGAAGGTGGTCAAATGCATCAAGAATACTAGATAAAAAAAGATGACATTAATGTTCCTGTGTCGATGCTTTTAAATTTCAGAATCTGAGTCTTTCTCGGAAGTAAGGTAAGTGAAAAGAAACTTCACTGACTTGGTTCAGAGAACTAAATTATCATCTGCATAGATCCTAGGAGGTTAGGAAATTCCATTCCTTGCCTTTTCTCTCATGCAGTGTATCAAAGGCCAAGATATAATTCTGATTCCTGTATTGTGGTACAAGTGACAGAGCACCTGGATGGAATTGCTGCCTGGATGCGATTAGTTTAACTTGCTGACGTACAAAGTTGCAGTTCTTTAGCTTGTTTCCAATCTAGCAACGGTGCCCACTCTTGATGCAGAAAATGGACACTATATTCCTGAGCTGGTACTGATGGTTTATTGACATGTGCCATCTGCTCTTAACTGGTTCATTGGAGCCGAAAGGGGTAGAATGTAAAGCATTTTAACTGCAAGTTTACATCAGCTCCAGCTCCAAATTGAGTTTGTATTATTTCAAAACCTGGTTGTTAAAACTGCTGAGATCTAAATCTCTGCTACAAAGTTTTGGGACCTGTTAGCCTGAGCTCCTTCAGCACTCCTGAATGTCGGCAAGAGTCAGAAACCCAAACTTGACGCAGCTGTAAAAACACACGGAGAGTCTGTGGCCTCAGCAAATTCTACTGGTGCAGGCATATTTCAGATATAAATTTTACTCTGCTGTCCCTAGTACTAATGAAGTCAGTCTCTTTTGGTGGGTTTGCAGCCAGGTGTGTCCAGTTCTGTGGCTAACCAGTGCTCTTTACTTAATTTTTCCACTAGTGACATTTCTATCAAACTTGAAAAACAAACAGAAAAATTGGCTTGATGCAATGGCTCCAAGTGTTAATAGTAACATTAGGCTGGGTAAAAGACTTCCTTTGGATCCTGCTTTGCCAGAGATCTCCACCTCGTGGCTTGCAGGGAATAGATTTATACTGTGCAAGCTGGCAGCTGCCTCATCGTTTTGGAAAGGGAATTCTCTCAGGACTAGACATTGTTGCTGTTTTCTCCCTAAGGGAGTTCTGGAGCCACCTGAGAATTAACCTGGTTGATCTCAGTATTGTGCTTTAGTAACTGTATGGATTTAAAAGTTGTTATAAAAGTTTAAGTGTGTTTTAATTCCCTTATATGAAGCTGCAGAGTTGATAGGAAGGACATGTAAGTATTCCCTGGAACAGGATTTCAGCTGATAACAGGCCAGGAGATATGAGGGTTAAATAAATAAAAAAATAAATAAAATAACATAATTTTAACCACTCAAAAAATCCCAACCCAAAAATACCTCAACACCCCTTCTCCCTCCTCCAAGCACTCCACACTAATACTTCTGGGTGCAAATCCTGTGGTGTCTCAGGAAGATCCATCAGGCTTTATTCCAATACTTGTAACTGGTTGCAGGCTCACCTTACCTGCCTTGGTTGTGTTTGTTGTGGTGGCATTCTGCTGCTGAAATGAGTTAAAGTTGTTTTCAGTGCAAAATGACAATTCATTTTATAATTAATAAATGTTCTAAAAGCTGCCAATTCATTTTATAATAAATAAATGTTCTAAAAGAGATAGGATTAGGAGGGCCTGTCCAGCCCAGTGTGCCAAACATGTTTTAATTTGTCATAATCTCACTTTCCTGTTTTCCCACCAGACCACTTAGACTCCTACCCCCTTTTTTTTTTCCAGAAACACATCTAGGTGTCTTTTGAATTCGTTTATTGGCTCTGCTGTGTGTAGCACAATACAGCCTTTGTTACACTTTTAGCTGGAGCTGTTTATACCCAGTGACCCATAATTTGCTCTCAATTACACTCATCTACATCTGAAGTAACAGCATCAGAATCAATACATGTTACTGAGAGCTGAAATTGGCTCTGGGAACTTGAGCACCGTTTTCTGTCATGATACTCTTTTCATAATTAGAAAATTTCAGTTGATTAAAAATGCTTATTTACATTACAGGAGCTACAGAATTTCCTAAACTCAGTTTAATTGTGTTTAAGTTATTCTTACTGTGGAGAACAAAAAGTTTGAGCCTTGTGACTAAAGACTCAGAAAGCATGGTCAGGTTGAGACGAACAAGTTGTAGAATGGTTTTAGAGGGTGAGAGGACAGGGTGTAAAATGGATACAGTTTTAAAATGGACCTTGATCTTTGCATGAATTGAAGTGGGAAGCTGCTGTCCTGGGATGCTCAGGGGTCCTCTCCAGGCCTGCCTCTAAAATCTGATGGGAAGTCATGGAGTCAGTTTTGGATGCACAGGAGTGAAACTACATTTTTGAGAGAGAGTGGGGCAGGAGGAAAGAGGGTGCAGTATTTTGGGGCTGGAATGGGGAGTTGGGATGAAGGGAATGTACTGGAGCAAAACATTGCAGAGGAGGTACTGATTTTGTTTGAGGAAATGGACTGGAATATGAGACAGAGGATAGTGTTCAGTACAGTTGAAAAAGGTATTTAAAAACCTATAAAACTAGAGAAGTTTGAGTTTTAAATTATCTATGTATATTTTGAAATGCTTTACTAGGACATTTTTAAGGAGAAAAATGTTATGATTTTTGATGACCACTTGGAATATATAAAATTTCACCAGTTTCTAGTGTTTCCTTAAAAAAAAAACAACAAAAAAACTAAACCCTTGCCAAAGTACTGAGATACAGAATTGTTCTGTATGATTTTTGTGGGTTTTTTTTTTTTTTTAGGATACCAGATATTGTATGATTGGTTTTACCTGAAGTTATTATTTCAAGAGCATCACCAAAAAAAAAGTTTGTCAGCCCTTTTGATCTTTTCTCAAAGAGCTTGAAAGTTCACACTTAGTTTCCAATACTTCGTCATTTCATAGATGAATAATAGTAGGTACTTTTCTAGAGGAAATTCAGTAAATTTGATTCTGGAAATCTTAATAACTTAAAAATGTAGGATAGTGCATGTGCGTGGAATGTTACCTTGAATTTCTCAGCTGTGATGATGTCTGAAACAAACTGTAATAATGTAAATGTAGCTTTACCAGCACATGGAGCTTTGAAATATGGGTCTCTTTCTCAAGTTGTTTGTGATGTAGTTCTAGAGACAGCATCTGTAGAACCAGCACACCTGGGTGAAATGTTTGGGCCATGCTGAGTATACCTGGTATTGAAATCAAGATATAATAAATGCTTGGGTTCTCTTCAGCTGGCCTGCCCCAGTTTTCTGGCATAACAAAATCAATTCTGGCACAAAAAAATCAATTTAAATTTCCCAGATGTGTTGGATCCTGTTACTGTAAGGTGGTGTCATTGGCCTGTTCTTGAGTGCCTGCAGGAATTACACTGGAAGCTGCCTTGTGGCACCTTTTCTAGGGATACCTTTTTTTCAGTATTATGTATTTTTCAGTATTATATTACTCTATGTCCATTATATAGGGAAAGGTTCTTCCCCCAGAATGTGCTTTCAAGCTCCTTCATAAAAACAGAAATAATACAAAGACCAGTCTGTTGTAAATCAAACCAAACAAACCATTGAGAGCTTCTCTGTTGTTCCCATACATTTTAATTACATTGTTGCTTGTGCTTTTCTCTGCAGATAGAAAGTCACCGATATCTTCTGCTTCCACTTCGGGAGTGAGTCTTGTATTTTATTGCTAGAGCTTTGTTTATTTTTTGCTTTCATTTTCTGAGTTCTCTGGCCCATTTTATTCATTTACAGAACTGGCAGCTCTTTGAAACATTTTTTTTTTTTGGACTGCCTTTGCTAACTGCTCCCACAGAAGAAGAAAAGATAATGATCAGGAAATGCAAGTGAATCCCGCAGTAATCCCAGTGCCTGCTTCCACACTTGCTGACTCCTCTGATTTCTTTGACAACCCTAGTAAAGCAACAGCATAGGGTACTTCTGTACACATCTAGGGAAACTGAGGTGCTTTTCTGTTTTCCATTCTGGTCTGGAAATCTCAATGGATTCTATTCCTTTTTCTGTCCTCAGTCTTCCTCTTCTCTTTCTGGTCTTACACAGCACTTGCTTTATCTCTATTAATTAGTTAATTCCAATTACACTTCTGTAAGAGCTTGAATGCTTTTATTTCGTTCAAAGGTTAGGAAGTACTGTCAAAGCTTAAAATACCAGCATATCTAATCTTGGAGAGCTCTCTTAGTTGGTAGCAAATTGTCCATCATGGTGATTTTCTAGTTAGTCAGGAGGCCTTGAGGCCAGGAGAATAAGTGCACATAAAAGGGACAGTTTTGTGGTTGGGATGTCGTGGATGGGACGTGGGGTCACTACAGTCTTGGTCAATGTGAAATGAGCAACTGTGATTTGAATGGGTTTTCACAGGGCTTGGGCATCCAGAAGGATCTGGCAGGGAACAGAAGGCAGGCCTGTGGGTGAGCAGGACTTTTAGGGGGTGTCTCCAGAGCTTTGGAGTCACTTGTCTCATTGATGCTGAGTACCAGCAATTCTGTTTGGAGATGCTGTTTGAAGACTTCATTTTTTAAAAGTGGGGAAGTGTCAGAGCCCCTGTAATTAGCAGAAATACAGGATAAAGCCCCAGAGGACAAAGCCAGGTACCAAGAGCTTAAAAATAATGTGCCTCCTTGAAAATATCCTAAATTTACCCTTTTTTATTTCCTGTTTTATTATGTCCTTGCAGGAGAGAAGATAACCCATATATAGGTTTAATCCGTGTTACTCAGGAAACTGTGTAAGGAAAAATCCTTGCCCATGCTTTTAGGATCTTCTGGAAGTTTATTTATTCACAGCAGCATCGAATCTGAATGAAATGCAGAGAAGTAAGATGGAAAACTCACAATATCTTACCAGGCAGTATTTTCATGGTTCGCTTTCCTCCTTTGCCTTTTACTTGAGGGCAGAACTAGGGTAGAGAAATAATTTTTGTTCTCTTCTGAAAGGTTACAGTAATAAAGAAACTCTTGTTAACATCAGAGTATATGGCAGGCAGGAGTTTTCACAGTCTGGCATTGTTTATTTTACCAGCAATTTGGAACCTTCTGCACTCTTAAAATATTGGCAAGAAAATATTTAACTGTTAACTGTTCTGTGGCCTGCGTGTGTTTGAAGCCCTGGGGAGGAGGAATGCTTGGGGAAATCGGGTTTTTCTCAGCTTATGATTGAAACCAGAAGGTGCAGAATATTGGTAGAAGGTGAAAGCAATGTGACTTCAAATTAGAATTTTACCCAAATGTGGAACTGATGGGAGAATGTCAAACAGGTCACGTATGAGCAGGGCCCTGCCAGGAGAGAGTGGGGAGGCTGATGGAGCAAACACAAATCAGCCAGTCTGCCAGGCATACAGAAATGAATTTGAAAAGGTGGTAGTAATTGTGAATATTTGCATTTATCCTGGCCTCTATCACTGGATAAAGATTGTAGCAGTAAGAATTAGGCTGGTTAATTGCTGATTAATTGTATGGACTCTAGGAATTGTCATTCCATTTGAAATTAAATAAACATTTTTTTGGATAGTTTTTTTTTAGGAGAGGAGATGGGAGCCTTGCTGTTCCCCTCCAACAGAAGCTTGTTCTGGTCCCAAATTCTGGAGAAAAAATGTTTTTTTGTGTTCTTAACTATTTTTCCCCTAGGGGAGGATGACCTATTTGGTATGAGCAGGATCATTCTTGCTCATATTACTACATAAAATGTAGCCTCTTCCCATGAGGGTATTAAAGGCTATGGTAGGGGAGCAGGTTTTTTAATAGCACTAGCACTTTTCAGGTGAAATTCCTGCCAAGTCAGCAAAGTGACCTGATGTCTGGTGTCCCGGATCATCTAATGAGCTGTGCCTGTCCTGCTGGAAGTTAGGGCAGGAAAGAACAGAGACCCAGACAGGAGAGATACCAGCCAATATCTGCAAAGGTCAGCAAAAAATGGACAAAGCTGAACATGCTCAGAGCTCCTGCTCCTGTCAGATGAAGATCCAGTGTGTGCTGTGGCTGCCAGTGACCAGAGATATTCGAGATAAAGGATAAGAAACAGAACTGTGGGTCAGTTCCTTCTGGTACATTCTCCTGGCATTCACTAACGAGTAACCCGAGAGCTGCACGGGGACCGCCAGTTCGGGATCGCTGACAGAAATCCTCCAGGAATGTGCAGCCCTTTGTGCAACCTCTTCCATATTTTTTGCTCTTTAATGCCCTGTGGCAATGACTTCTGCCATTTAAATGCATTGCATGAGAAAACACCTATATTTTAAAATATTATTTGGTCATTTCATTAGATTCTTTTCTACATACTTTTTAATGAGAAACAGTGGACAATAATTCCTTGTTTATCTTCTTGATACCAGTCATGATTTTGCCTCTCCATCATCTCGTCTTCCTCACTTCATCCTGAAAAGTTTCCTGAGTGTTTGCTCATATGTGTCATCATGCCATCATGGTTTTTTCTGTGTTTCTTTTAGATTTGTTCAGAGATAAAAAGGTAGCAATTATGCACACCGTTTTATATGCAGTACGTTACGGATTTATGCAGAATACGGTTCCTCTTTTGATTTATATTCCTTTCATAGTAATTCCTAAAATTTATGTATCTTTTTCTTCACTATTGAATTGTTGAACTTAATTTTTTTCTCTTAAAGATCCATTTCAAAACTGTAGCTGCCAAATGTGTGCATGTTGTTAAATAGGTTTTATGGATATTTTTTTTTAAAACACCTACTACATGTACCTTTGTCAGCATTGAATATCACTGGTCATAATTATCTGTGGCTTTTATTTTCATTTACTATATTTTCTAATAATTTGTACTTATCTGTTTCTGCTGAAAGACTTTTTAGAATGGATACCACCTTTCCTGTCTCTGCAGCCTTGGTAATGTTAGCTAAGAAGTTTAATTTAGTTTAGTGCTTTATGATTCTTGGAATTTTGTATCTCTTGACTTTTATCAAGTTATCAGAAGCCTTTCTCTATGGGTGGATCATACCTCTTGGAGTATGATGGACTGGGAGTGTCCAAGGCCAGGGTGGACAGAGCTTGGAGCAGCCTGGTCTGATGGAAGGTGTCCCTGCCCATGGCAGGGGGTGGAAATGGATGGGCTTGAAGTCTTCTTCCAACCCAAACCAGTCTGGGATCATTCTCTGACTCTCAAAATCCTGAGTATTCGCTGCCGGATCCTATGGAAAGATTGGGCCAGTATATGAAGCCAGCAGGAGCCAGTTTCAGAGGAGACCCACAGGAAGAGATGGATCTCCTCGGGGGTAGCAGACCAGGGTGCTTCTTGCTGAAGCACATGGTGAGTGCAGAAAGTTCCCTGGACAAGCTGCTGGAAATAGAGACCTTTTAGAGGTTACTCTCTAAACAAATGGCAAGAGTTGGGAAGTATCCTTAGCTGAAATTGGTTGGGAGAATCCTTGGAGGAAGTATATATCAGCTTTTCTAGGGTTTGGCCTTTTCTCAGGGATTCTGGCTGCTGTTGAAGGCAAGATACCCTGGTAGGTGGCCCCTTGGTCTGGTCAGTGTTCCTGGTGTGTGACACTTTCTGACAATTCCTGAGGTTTGTCTCAGTGAGGAGCTGAAGCTTTACAGGAACTCTGTGAGTACTCATGGCACATATTAATGATTTATCTACCTTTACTACCGTCTTCTCCAAGTGCTTCTTTCGAACTTGGTTCTGAAATTTCCTTTATCAGTTTATCATGCTGAATTCCTGATTCTGCTGTGTTCAGGAACACATTGGTTAGCTTTAGGCTTTTAGCAACTAGTTTTTTCAAGAGACATTACAGGAAAATCCCTTGACAACTGCTCACCTTACAGAGAATCAGCACAACTTGACAGAGCACAGCAATTTGACCTCTTTTCTCTGATTCTTCTCTTGAGACGTTATCAATGAGCTCTGCCAGTCACATTCTGCAGGGAAGCAGGAATTTGGAATAAGCCATTGAACACAGTTCAGATTGTACTGTGATCATCTCTGCATCTGCAACTGTTACCATGGCAGAGCTTCCAAATTAAAAACCTGCAAGATAGAAGCAAACCTCATTTTCTGGGTAGCAGAAAGGTAGGGGTGAGCTGCTGCTTTTGCTGAAAGATGTAGGTAATGTTGTATAACTTGCTTTTCTGTGTCTTCCTTGGAATAACTTGCTCTGAGGAGCCTTATTGATGATTGCACAATTGTTGTGAAGGTAGAGCACGCACCACTTTTTCCATTAGTGTGTTGTTTCTATGGATTGAAGATTTTGGCAGGAGCTGGTTCTGCTACAGCCCAACATTTACCTTTTGTCTAGGTTAAAAGAATATTGGAGTAGGTTATCACTGAATATTGAAGAAGGCTTTAAAGATTGTTCTCTGAAGTTAAGGATTAGGGAGGTGTATTACAAAATTACTTCTAATAAAAAAAATAGAGAATTTATCAGAAGAGTTAATATTTAAAACATACAGGACTCAAGCTGTTGCTAATTACAAGCAGTGATCTGCTTTGCAGACCAAGTAGCAGAGCAGTTAATAGAAGGCTCAAAAATTAAAGATTGGAAAAATAATTTCTTCAATATCTTTGTCATTTCACAAATATGTGCCTGAAGGAACTGCCGTTATGGCCTCTTGCTACAGGAATCTTCCTAATCTTTTTTATTAATTTAATCTTTTTGATTCTAGCTATAGTCTCAATAATGTCAAAATTACTGTCCTGCAAGCAGTAGTGATGTTATAGGATTAAATAAAAGGGCTGCATTTGCCCATTTAATGTCATGTGTGTTTTAACACAGGGTTTTGAGCAAACACTCAAAAAGCCCATATATAACTGTGCTTATATATTATTTATAAATAACATAAACTATGTTACAAGTAATTCTGTCCTATTGCAACTTGAGAGAAGGGGCATAAAAAAGCCTAAGTATTTGTGGAGTGGCATTTTTTACCATGAAAGTACAGTCCTGTATCTCCTTCAGGAAGTTTTGCTGATATTCCTGCTCCAGCAGTCAGAAGTGTCAGTGAGAGCAGCTGATGTTTATGGCAGTGGGGCTGCAGAAATCCCCAGAGTGGACTCAGCCATGACAAGATGAGTGTATTCAGACCTGTGGAA
Source organism: Urocynchramus pylzowi (assembly GCA_013397555.1). NCBI lineage: Eukaryota > Metazoa > Chordata > Aves > Passeriformes > Fringillidae > Urocynchramus > Urocynchramus pylzowi. The sequence continues at coordinate 96,717 of VZRH01005872.1, read as the reverse complement.
CATGTTTTGCACAAGGGATGGATTAATTTTTACTGTATCAGCATAAACCTCTGCTTTGCTGTTGCAACTTTGACCACTCCAGGAGTGTGCTGCTGGTGTGGTGTGACAGTGCACCTGGAAGAGCCCAGTCCTGGTTTGAAAAGATGACTCTGCTGGCACATCCATTGTGTACAGGTACAGGAGCAAACAGATTGTACAGAAGAGGCTATTTATTCTAGCAGGATTGGTATAATGAGAATGAGGGGGTGGAAACCCAAGCCAGAAAATTCAAATATGAAATGAGATACACATGTTCAACTGTGAGGGTGATATGCTTTAGCCAAACACAACTTAGTGAGCTTAGTACAGGGGGAACTCGGTGAAATGTAATGGTCTGTGATATGCAGAGGGTTAGGTTCTATGATCTAATCATTTCTTCTGGCTGAAATCGCTTCATAAAAAAGTCTAGTTCAAGCATAACTTACAGCCTAAAGAGAGGAATTGCTGTCTGGAATTCAATGACTAGTGCTTGTACAAGGCAGTTAGAAGTGCCCCTTCTGGCTTTATAGTCTATGGAAGGATTAATGTGTTAAAGTAGCTTAAGGGTGTAACACATGCTGGCAAAAGCTGAAGCAGAAAGAAACTCCTGTTGCAGTGCTCTCAGGCAGTGCAGCCCGTGGCCATCCCAGCTGGGGCAGTACTGGCAGGACACAGGTGTGCAGTGACACTGCCAGGGATCCCCTGTCCTGCTCTGAGGGGATGGGCTGCACCTTGGCCCCTGGGCTGATGGCTCTGAGCAGGCAGAGCACATCAGAGCCCATGGAATTGTTAAGATTGGGAAACACCATTCAGCTCATCCAGTCACCATCAGTCAGTGTAACACCACCTCCATGTTGGCCATTAAACCATGTCCTCAACTGCCACATCCACACGTTTTTTGAACCAGGATGGTGACTCCACCACTGCCCTGGGCAGCCTGTGCCAATGTTTTAAAAGTCTTTCTGTTGTTTCTTTTCCCTCATGTCCAATCTAAACCTCTTCTGGCACAACTTGAGGCTGTTCCTCTTGCCCTGTCATTTGTTACCTTCCAGTCTGTGCACACTGATCCTACTCTGCACCATAAGCCAAGTGGGGAGGAGGAGGAGATTCATTTCCAGAGGAAGCTCTTGGTCCTTCACAGGCCAGTGATGTGGACCAATTCTAGAGCAGCATTCACTTAAAATACCATGTCCACGTGTTAGGTCTTCTGCTACGTGTCCAGCAGTACAGGAGATCACTGTGCTCTTACTTCCCTAGAAATCGTGTTAGAATACAAAACCTTCTGTGAGACTTTGCTGCAGAGTCACCCTCAGCACGTGGCTGTTGGATGATGCACATGAACTCCCTGAGGCTGAAGATGGTTTCTTCACTGTGACATGGAAAATCCAGCAGCTGCTTGCTGCAGTTGTCCCACAGGCAGAACAGAAAAGCTCCCACGGAATGGCTCATGGAGCCTTTCAGAGAACAGTTGTGACCTGCAGCAGGGAGATAATGTTAGCTGTACATTTCCTTGTTTCAGAGGTCTTGTAAAGGTGAAATGTGTACCAAAAATGGGTTCCTTGCTTTGAACTAACACAGTTTTGTGTCACTCACCACATAAATCTGTCCAGTGACAGCTCTGCACTGGGCTGCTCCAAGGAAGGCAAAGGGGCAAAGTCCCAAGAAGAGCTCCAGATGTTACTGATTTTTTCCTTGTTATTAGCAATTACTCACTTGGAATTCTCTAGTGGTTTTTCTTCTTAATAACAAACTGTGGAAGAGTCAGCAGAATCACTACCAACCAGATTCTGAAACTTGCCAGTGGTAAGAACTTGTACAAGCTTTGAAAGAGGAAGCACTTCTAGCAAACACTGATTTGGATTTGCTAATTTTTCTTGATTTATAAAGAAGGATTTTTTTTCCTTCAGTGTTTTTACTTGACTGATGCCAGTTGTATTCTTCAGAAACTGCAATATTTCCTTAAACATAATTTGATTGCATAAGATACAGCTCCATCCCCAAACTCAGATTTTGTGTCTGAAACTGCCTTTTAAGATGTATTTATTGCCATGTTTGTTTAACTTGCTTATCTCCTTCATCAATCTGTTTCTTGCTAACTTAAAGCTGCTGCTCTTTGGTTTTAGTAGGGAAAGCTGCTTCCCCAGGGATGTATAGTCCAGGACCTGTCTCTGTAATGGGACTATTTGTTTTCTTTGCCCCTTGCAGTTGCCTGCTGTAACATTTGTAGTATGTGTTAAGTAATCCTTGAGGTAACATTTTTATTATGTCATAAAAAGTGCGTGGCAAATATATAATAACTCATGGAATTTGTTTGTTTAAAATGGAAGGATAATTTATTGAGTGTGTTACATGAGACCTGCTCCCCCTTATTAGAGCTGTAGAAGTGCAGCTTATTTAGAAGTATGTTCTATTGAGAAAAACCACGATCTCTGACATGCATAGAAGGTTTGAGCATGGTTGGGTAGAAATGACATCATAGTTTATGTACTCAATAAAAATTTAATTAAGTCATTACAGAAGTTGCAGTCATCATTTAACCCTCTGATTTCTTATGTTTAGTTCTTTTTTTAAACATTTAGTAATAACCAGTCTCCAAATCTTGATAGCCTATAAAATATCTGCATGAATTTTAGTAGTTTATATTAATGGAAAAATATGAGTAACTGACATAAAAGGAATTTTCCTTGTGTTTGCACTATGCATTGCTATAAAAATCAACAGATGAAAAAAGACAGTGGTTTAAGGGAAGAGTATATGAACTGGAAATTTGTTCACTTGACAGAAACTAACTCATATTTTGATAGAAAAGCTGTTGTGTAATTGCCAAGGTGAATACTCATAAGGGTACTGAGAGAATTCAGGACAAGGGGTTCCCAGTGTGGTGGGTGTGATGGGCTGGTGTCTCTGGTGTTTAAATCCTGTCTCTGCAAAGTGCAGTGTCACACCTGAGTGTCCTGCTGGTGTGCAGGGCTTATTGGCCTTGTCTTTTGTACTTCTGGAGCATGTGAGAGCTGTAGAAAAGAAGTGCTTTGTGTGCATTGGATCCCTCATGGTAGTCAGTACAAAGAAAAAGCTTTACCAAAGTGTAGCTGGGCCCTTGGGAGAGGAACTGCATCACTTTGTTGGCAGAGGTAACGAGTAGAGGCAAGAGGGACAGACAGTGTGGGTGAGGGAGATGTACAGGAGGCATTTCAGCCATGCCTCTGTACCCAGCAGTTGGCCCAGTCCCATTTTAAGCTCACATGGGGTCACTTCTCCCACCGATGGGTGGCTTAGGCCAGCCCAACAAATACTTAAGCAATTACTAAATTTACTTAAAGGTCAATGTGGCGGAAGGATTGAGTCACACTTAGAGACTTAGAGCATGGGGGAAGTTGCTGTGTCATCACAGACTCTGAAAGAAGTTTAATCATAGTCAAAAACTTGTGAATCTGAGCTGCTATATATGCTGGAGAGGCAGAATTCATGTTCTTGCTGGCTGAGAGTCAGTCTGGACAGGACAGGAGGAGCAGTGGCAGGGTGGTATCTCTGTCTTTAGCATTCCAGTACTTCCACTGTAGTAGCACATCCATCCCTGCAGTCTGTGCTTTGGGGGAAAAAAAATATTGAAAAACCTTTGAGTTTCTATGGATGAACGAAGGTCTGGAATAGCTGCTCAGTAGTTGACTACAGAGGGTCTCCATGCTCTTGGGCTGTGTTGCCTCTGCAAGGGCAGCCTTGCTTCACACTCCCCCAGCAGCATTTTCTCTCCACTCCTGCAGCTGGTGGCAGAGCTGTTGGCTGGGATGCTCCTGCCAGTTGTGAGTTGAGTAACACTGACCTCAGCTGTGTCAGAATTAATGGACCTGTGTCACAGGGGGTTCCAGAGTGACTGGCTCCTGCTTGCAGCCAAATCTCAGTCAGGTGGGGTGGGGCACTGGTGGTTCTTTGTCCACTCACAGTGCAACTGGGAATATTTTCTCCTCACCTCTTCCTTAGAGCCTGTACTGATGGTTTTCTGGTTTGTTTTTCAGATTAATTCTACTGTTCTAAAAGAAGACTTGAAAAGGATGGTAGAAAATTTCTATGCAGCTCTGTTTGGATACGATGAGGTAAGAAGGCTGTTTTCAGGGAATGTACAACAAGTAGACCATCTAGTTCCTGAAAACAGAATAGTCCAGATGGATAAAACATTCACTGTCTATTTCTTTGGAGAAGTATTGCATTAGGGAAGCAGCCTTGAATGAAAGTTCTTAGAAGAAAACTGCACAGAGCATATGGGTTTAAACCATGGGGTGTGGAAGGGAGGGTGTTCTTTCTGCTGCTTCACCATCCCTTACTGGCCACCACTAAGTCATTTCCTCCTTCTGAATCCTGCTGTACTCAGCTGTACTTTGAAAGCAAAGAGAGGATTTATAGAGTATTTATAGGGAGTCTATGTGAGAATATTTATAGGCAGTACCTAATAAGACAGGGAGGCAAAAGCACCACTCTGCACAAGTGTCTGCAGGACCTTCAAGAGGAAAATACAATTACATTGGTTTTTTGCTCTTATGAGTGTTGCTCTTCAGATGCTCTTACTCACATCGTTGATATTATTTTTTTGCTCAGTGATTTGCATTATTATTATATTGTAAATGTAACCTCGTAGAGTTGTGGACAGTGTTACACATGCAAGGTTTAATCTAGTTTTTAAGTATAGCCAGGATGTGTCTGCTTGTGCTTTGTTGACAATCTTTTTGGAAACAAAATTTTTGCTTTGATTAAAGACAAATGTCGACTTTTTAAAATTTTTAACTGAATATTTTAAAGTCTTTTGCCTTTGGTAAATGTGTCAGCGGAAGACAGGAGTTATGAGCCTGTGATGACAACACCACATAATCTAAAAAGAGAATAAAAGTTCAAGAGAATTTACACAAAAAACATTAATGGATGTTCTTGTATAAACCAAAGCTAATATTAGATTTAACTGGAAAAATCTAGATAGTCCTTGATGAGCAGGATTTCTCTCTCATTTAGAATGAAAAGTAAAAAAGCAAAGAAAAATAGCAAACTCCAGACTACTGTTCTGCAACACTGGATTAAAATCCTTTAATTTTTCTTTTTAAAGTGTCATAGATTTCACACATTCCCATGAGGTGGTGCTGCCTTCTCTGTAAGATCACCATTTTTATGGTAAAGATTTCATAACATGGAAATGCAGTTATCAACTCTGACATTAGGAATACCCTGACCCAGGTTTTTTCCAAATTAACTTGCCAGAAAATTGGTTACAGGCTGCTCTGTAAATTAATTTAAGGCCAGGGCTGTTTTTCCATTCTGGGAAAGAGTGATGTTGCTGCCTTTCCATGTGCAGAGCCCACGGCAGCTGTGGGCTCTGGGACAGGTGCCGTGGCCAGGGGCCAAGTACAGGAATGGGGGTGTCTTGTGTTCAGACCTTCTTCATGTGCAGTTTTTAATCCCCCCCTGTACTTCCCTTTAGGGAATCTTGTGTGATGATCGTATTCTGGCATCAGCTCTTTGGAGAAACCTTTTTAACAGGAACTGTGATGACCCTCGGCACCTGGAGCTGCTCGTGGAGTACGTGCGCAAACAGGTACGGCCCCCTCTCCCCAGCCTCTGCTTCAGGACAGGGAGTGCTTGCTTTTGTTGCTTGCCTGTGCAGCTCACTTCTCATAAATAAATCTGATTTTAATATTCAATGATCATTTTAAGGAGAAGAAAGGAAAAATCTGAAAACTTGNTATATATATATCTATCACATTATATATTATTATAACTGTATTATAGAGTCATGTAATGTCCTAAGCTGGGAGGGACCCACAGGATCACCCAGGGCAGCCCCTGGCCCTGCCCAGACCCCCCCAACAAGCCCACCCTGGGCACCCCTGGCAGCGCTGTCCCAACACTCCTGGAGCTCTGGCAGCCTCGGGGCCGTGCCCATTCCCTGGGGAGCCTGGGCAGTGCCAGCACCTCTGGGGAAGAACCTTTCCCTGATATCCAGCCTGACCCTCCCTAGCACAGCTCCAGCCCTTCCTTTGGTCCTGTCCCTGGTCACCCAAGAGAACAGATCATTACTGCAGTTTGATGACAAATGGACTCAGAGAAATTGATGGAATACTGAAAGCAATGCTGCTCACCTATTTCTGAACCTGTGCTATGGAGAGGCTTGACAAAATGGGCCAGAAATAGGTTGCATCTTGTTGTAGAATTGTTATTCATGTTAGAGAGCTGGGGTTCTCATAGTGAAATAGCATATGGAGCTTGAAAGTCTCTTGGTAACCTTTGAGGAAAATAAACAAACGGGTTTGTTTTCCAGAATTATTTCTGATTCTTTCAGTTACCTGGAGGGGACAGCACTGAGTAGTTGTTTGTCCTCTCAGCCCTGAGGAGGTTTGTGAACCAGATCTCTAGGAAATGTTGGTGGGATAAAGTCCATGTGGGCACCAAAGAAAAGGTGTGAGAGAGGTTATGGAGTAAAAGTGGAGGGTATTGGACAGGAAATTGAAGACCAGAACTTTCACAACATCATTCTCTGTAATGTTTCCAATACCATATTCAGGATCAGATAGAGGTATGGAGAGACAGTATGTAAGTGTGTGTCTGAGAAAATGGGAAATAAAGGGCTGAGCTTCCTAAGGGACTGAGGACACTTTGGGAATGCCAGAGAGTTCTCAGGAGGGACTGGCTTAATGAAATGCTGAAGGTTGCTGATGCTCAATGGTGAAGCTGTAGGAGAGTTTGCTGGGGACAACACATATAAAAATTATGTAATCTGGGATAATTTCTTGCCAGATGGGGAATTTGTTGCACTTCTGGATATTCAAGCAAAGGATAGGTTTGAAGCAATCAGCAGTTGAATAGGAAAGAGTGATCATGCAGGAAAGTGTGGCACATTGGGGAGGAATGAGGAGGTTCTGTGCAGACAGGTCATTCCTGCAGACAGGTGGTCCACTTGAGGAAAACATTGCCAGTTTTACATAGGTACCAATGAGCTCTGAACTGTTACCACACAGGAATGAGACCTTGAGATTACAGTTCTGTTATAAAAATATCAGCTCAGCACTCCATAGTGTTTAAAAAATGTAAAACAAATCCTCAGAACTACTAGGGAAGAAATAGAGGATAAAATATTGCTGTGATGCCAGTTTTACATGTCTGGTACCATTGTGAGCTGGAATAATGTGTCTGGTTTGGGTGTGACCACCAGAAGAGATAAATTGTTAACTGAAGAAGGCTCAGAGAGGAGCACTAAGGGTGACAGTGAAACTGCTCCTTTATTAGCAATGAGTAGAATCCCCTGCCTAAAAAAGAATGGGAGAAAAAATGGCAGACATCTCTGGGAAGTCCTAAAGGCATGTGAAAGGTGAGCAAGGAAAGGTGTTCAGGGGCACAGGAATGTGGGGACAGAACATTGCCACAGTTGATTGGGATGCTGCAATTGCACGTGGGCTCCAAAGCTGCTGGCAAGATTTATGGAAGAAAAGTTTGCCCAGGGCTATTAAATCCACAACCACTTCAGACTCAAAATCTGTCAATGAACAGATTTTGAGAGGGAGGGAAAATGAACAAGGAAAAGAGCATTGTGTGCTGTGTTTAACTCCTCCTGGGGAGGCTGCTGGTAGTGACTGTCAGGAACAGGACATTGTGCTTAGGTGGCTTTCCAGTGTGACCCTCTGTGGCCATGGGTGCATTCATTCCCCTGTTGAGAAACTCCTTGTCCAACTATCCTTTGTTTCTAGTAGCATTGTGTACCAAGTTGTCCCCACAGTTTCTTGTGGATCCTGTCTTTAACAATGGCTATTAGTGGATGCCGGAGGAGAACATACTGACAGGACAGCATGTACTGTGCTCCTGGTCAGCTGTCCCAGCCTTCCTGAGCTAATGGTGGTGGATTTGTCTTTGACTCATCCTTGAGCAACGTTGGTTTTTTTTTCCCCCCATTTCCCATATCTAGGGTGACCAGTGGCGGCAAGTTGATCCTCTGCTATATGATGAGACGGTTTTTTTAAATTTTTGCTTATATTACACCTTAAAATTACAATAGATCCCAACTATCTTGCCCAGAGAGGTTGTGGATACCCCATCCCTGGAAGTGTTCAAGGCCAAGCTGGACAGGGCTTTGAGCAACCTGGGATAGTGGAAGGTGTTCCTGCCCATGGCAGGGGGTGGGACTGGATGGGCTTTAAGGTCCCTTCCAACCCAAACCATTCAGGGATTTCTTCTGTTGTGAGGATGAGTGTTCATTGCATGTTCACCTCTTCCAGCTCATGTGCTTTGATGTGATAAATCCCAGGTGTTCCCTGCTGGTCAGGCCATTTTTCTGCAGCTAAAGCCTCGGTTGTGTGCAGGTTGGGAGCTCTCCATGGGGTTCTGGTTCCCTGCAGTAACCACCAGGAGGATGAAATGGCTCATGGCAGCTTTGTGTGGCTCCTCTTTGCCCTGTTGCCAAACCTTCAGAGGAGGCATCACTGATGCAGGTGACTCCAGAGGATCTGCAGATCCTTATCTGCAGATCCTTTCCATGACGCTTCGCAGTCAGAAGTGACCTTTTTAGGTCTGCCTCACACAAATGGCAGAGTAGGCTGTAATCTCCCTGTTGTGCTTGCTTTTTGGAAAGAGGTGTTTGTGTAGCTGAGGGAGCTGAGGGAGCTGCCTGGGCAATGGGGCACGTGGCAGTGACTTGCTGTGCTTGCAGGTGCAGCACCTGGACGCGCTGAGCGGGGAGGACCTGCTGCTCACGGGCGAGGTGAGCTGGCGGCCGCTGGTGGAGAGCAACGCCCGCAGCATCCTCAAGCCCCTGTCCCCCGTTTACAATGATGAAGGACTCTGAGATCCACGTGCCAGAACAGCTTGTGAAGCGTGCCTGCAATGGGACTGGGCTGAGGCTGTGTGGTTGGGAAGCACAGTTTGCTGTTGGAAGGAAAACATTTCATTAGCTCTCCCATCCATGGTGCCTCGGTAGCCTCCTGGACAGCCGTACTCCCAAATCTTCACCTGCAAATAAATGCTCATTGTTTTAAGAACCTCTGTCCTTTTTATGGACCTGAGCAGCCCTTGCTGACAAATGGACAGAGCTGCCTTCTGCCTTTAGGAAACCAGGTATTCACCATGATGTAGAGTTCTCTCAAAAAGACATTTCTGTCCCTTGCCTTGTTTAAAGAGCTGCTACACAAGAGACACGGTGGTGTCCTCTGCTCCCTGAATGGTTGTAAATGTAAATCTGAGCTTTGCATATTTAGATATTAAGTATATATTTTAAATGCCTGATACCAAGATGGAATGGTACATCTTTACTTTAGTGGAGTTAAGAATTGTTTTAACATTCTGAAGGGTTTTCTGTGAAAATCCCTTTTAGGAACTCTCCGCTTTGTTGCACAAGGATAAGAGAATGCAAAGAATAATGCACAGTCTCCAGCAATCATCTGTGACTTTGGCTGTCTTAGGGAGATTAAAGCCCCAGTTGTGGCTGGGCTGGCACTAAAAGCTGCCCCAGAACTTGATGTTCGGTCTGCCTTGCTAATACTTCCACATTCTTTGTAGAATTGTGCTCTAGGAATTCCTTTATGAAAAGAACATCCCTCTTGTGTCCCTGGGACAGGACTGCCATCCTCCGTCCCCCAAAGCAGTGGTCCAGGGCTTTTTAGCAAGATCCTTCAACACCAGTGAAAAATTTCTATGGCTGTGCAGGCAAATGGTGCCAACACAGTAATTAGGGGAGCAGGAGCTGCACTGATGAGATCAGCAGAGGCCAAGGTGCTCTGTGTGGGTGGATGGTTCACCAGGCTGTTTCCAGGTCAGTGGCAAAAAGAGTTTTCATTTCTCTCCTGTCCAAAATCTGAGTCAATAATAAATGTCAGTCTGGGTTAAATTGCTGTGTGTTTGTTTTCTGTGCCACGTGTGCTTTTGATAAGAATAAGCCTTATAAAGTCAGGACTAATTCCTAATAAAAGTATTAAGCAAAAGTAGAAGGTGGTAATCCTTAATTTGTGAATTTAATCCTTAATTTGTGACTCCTTAGTCTGGTGAAAGTGAAACTGTGCCTGGTTGTGACTATTCTTCCTTCTCAAGTTGCTTTCTTTGTAAGTGTGTGTTTTGGGGAATATTTACCATCCCTTTCCCATGTAAAAAGCAGTGGGATACAGCATAGAGGTTCCCAAACACTGACTTGTGTGGGGTTTTTTTAATATTCTTTTAGGGAGCCTTCTGTGTATAAAAAAGTAATTTTGTTTTTTTTTTTTTTTCCAGAACGAGCTTCCTCAGTTTAACTTGTTATAAAATGAGGCATGTAAAGAGCCCCTCTCTCTGTGTGAGGTGTATCCCTTCTCTGTGAAAACATTACAGCCCAAACAACTTGCTTGCAGTTTATTTAAGATGCTTTTGTTGAAAGCTGAGCTAAGCAGAGAAACCTCTTATGTGTGAAGTATTATACAGTGTGTGTGAGATAATAACACCTTGTAATTCATTACAGCTGGCTTGTATTTACATAAAAGAAGGCTGAGCTGTGTAGGAATTTGCTGATTAATTTATTTTTAATGAGAGTGAAGTATACTGAGTACCAAAATAAACTTTACTTTGTGTATCTTACTGCTTCTGAAATAGGTGGAAAAATTAATGGTAGATATTTTGGCTCAAAGCTACATACATTAATTCATATACAAAACAGTTATTTAAACTTTAACCCCTTTCCTGCTGTGTAATTTAAACCTGAGCTCATGTTCTCCATGCCATGGGAACACGGGGCTGGGAACACAGCACCATCCAGCCTGGGGATCGTGCAGGGAGGCCGGAGAGCTGCTGGAATTCTTGGGCCGGCTGGCCTGGAGGGGAGAACACCTTTGTGCTCTGAATGTGGGACAGCATGTGGTCAAACTGAACCCTCCCCTGTGTTTATGGGCAGGAGGCTCCACAAGTGATGGTGCCAGATTGGAGTCACTGGCACCTGCCCTTGCACCTTTTATTAGGGTGAGGATAAAGGCCTGTAATCACGGCTCTGGCTGGGCCATGAAATGCCTTCACCCACCCGCTGTAAGGGCTGAGCCAGCAGTGGGGTGTGCTTGGGCGTGTGGGGCCTGGTGAAAAAACAAGGCAGATACTGTCTCTGAATTAAAAGGGTAATTTGTTAGAGAGGCAAAACCACTGGAGGCTACACAGGACCAGGGCAGACTTTGCTTCCCAGTCATTAGTTACCCAGAGTCAGGATCCTGCAGTATTAGATTGGATATCAGGAAGAAGTCCTCCTCTGTGAGGCTGGGGAGGCCCTGGCACAGGGTGCCCAGAGAAGCTGTGGCTGCCCCTGGATCCCTGGAAGTGTCCAAGGCCATGTTGGATGGGGCTTGAAACAGCCTGGGATAATGGAAGGTGTCCCTGCCCATGGCAGGGGGTGGGATGAAATGAACTTCAAAGTTCCGTCCAACCCAAACCATTCTGGGATTCTAATGTGACCCCTGTTGCTTTCAAGAGGTGAAGAAAGGTGAGCTGGAAAGCTGCCATTGCCAGTACCATCTCTCCAGCTTGAAGGAAAGAAAATACATTCCCAGTAGCAAAATCTGCCCTCTGCAAGTGTTCCAGCAGCAGGGATTGGCAGGTGAGTGATTCCTATGCACAGCTCTGCTTCAAGGGCAGCAGAAGAGAAGGGGTTTAACCAAACATTGTAAAGCCCATCTTTTCCTATTTTCAGAGTTTTCCAGAGGGAATGATTGAAGGTATTTCACTTATGGACAGTTCTTTGTTTATGCTGTTGGGTTTTTGGAAAGTGGTCTCAGACCATCAGCTTAGAGGCACTTACTGTATTTAAATGAACATATCCATGTGAATTTCTTCTGGAAGGAACCACTTTATCATCCAGCCTGATCTCCTATCTCATATACAGCATTTGGACATCGCTTAGGAATCCAAAGGACTTACTCTTCACCTTTTCCAGGTATCTTAAAATGAAGAGATACGAGCCCCTAGGAAGCATTCATGATTTCAGCTGGATCCTGGATTGCTCTCTGTGGGTAGAAGGATCAGCACTCACTGTCTTCCTTCTGTTTTGCACCATGGAAGAGTAGGAGCATGTTTTGCCTCTCAGGGTCAAACTTGGCAAGTCTCTTGCTTTAGACTGGTATTTTTGAGATGTTTTGGAGCAGGGGGGAGTCATCTGATACTCTTCAATGCCCACTCTCTATTTTAGGTGGTTAAATGTTTTCCTGTGTCACCTTGGCTGCTGTGCTCACACCACCTTTGGGCATTGAACTGTTTTCTCCTGCATCTTCAAAGTGCTACAGTGCTGAGAGCACAGGCATCCTCAATGATCTCCACATTTCCTGTGCTAGCCAGTGCTTAAGTGCAGTTGCCACTTCCCAGATTTGTCACTCCCATCGTCACCTTGCACAAGGTGATATTTTCAGTCATGTCTCTGCCCCACCAAGCCCTAGGTCAGAACTGCTGCTCCTGACCTGGCAGTCAGAATTAACCACTGTCCTGTCTCCCTGCCCGTGCCTTGGCAAATGTGGGAAGCAGAAACTGGACACTAAGAACAAGAACCAGAGCTAAGAACCAGAGCTGTAAATGAGATGAATGTAGAGTAGGTGAAGAGTAGCAAAGCTGTGGGGGGGTGAGCATCAGTCGGGAGGGGACTGGTTGTGCAAGCTTGGTCCCTGTGACATGTTCCACTGCCACTGCCTGGCACCACTCTGAGGAGCAGTGGGAACCATGCCCTACCCTGTGACCCACTCGTATTTTCCACATTCTCCTATTTGTTGGAGAATGGTTTAATCCTGGCTGTCTGCATCCCAGGGATGTGCTGAAGTACTGCTTGAGCATTTGGAGAGGTTTGCTGATCCCCTCTCTGGGGGTGCTGAATGAGGCATTGAGCTCCAAAGTTGCACTGGGTGCTTCCTTCTAGGAAAAGAAAAATCCCAATGTAGGGAATTGTAAGTGCTTAAGTTAATCCATACCTAGAAACTGCTGTGTCTTCCTAATTCTTCTGCTAAGAGAGCTGTGCCACAAATGCAGTGGTTATTTCAGGCCCCAGTGTGGGGTTTGGTCATGGCCACAGCCTTGTACATGAGCTTGGCTGATGCTGGTGGCAGCTAATTTAGAATCATAGAATCATGGAACTGGAACATCCTGACCTGGAAGGGACCCATCAGGATCAGAGTCCAGCTCCTGGCTATGCACAGGACCCCAGGAATCCCACCCTGTGTCTGAGAGCATTGTCCAGGTTTCCTAGTGGAGACCTCCCTGTATGGGCTCCTCTCCTCCCCATCTGCCTCTTCACATCTGCCCTGCTTTGTCTCCTTGATTAATGAACTCTAATCAAGGCTTCTTTGCTCTTTTCCCTGCAAGAGGCTGTGATGAACCTGTGTCCTGTCCTTCCCACTGACCTGCACTGTGTCCAGCTCTCCCAGGCTGGATGGACGCCTGTCCCAGCTCTCTGGGTGATGGTGTTCCTGTGCCACAGGGAACAGGATCTCCATCTTTGGGCACATTATGTCTGCACAGCCTGGCCCTCAGCATGCTCCATGTTCTCCTGAAGGTCTGAGAAGGCGAGGAGAGGGCAGCAGCTTACATGAGAGCCTGGGAAAGTTGGCAAGAACATAGAAAGACCCTGAGGCTCAGCACAAGTGACCAGTGGGCTCTGCTGTTTATGCAGTGCCAGCCCCTCCTCTGCCTGCAGAGGGACTGTCACCTGTGGGTGCCATGGGCTGCCCGGCCTCCTGCACCCTGATGGTATTAATTGCATATTAACAATCCTCTGATCCTTCCCAGACTCATCTGGTGAAGGGTTTTTTTGACCACTGCCCCTTCTTCAGGCGTTCAGGGCTGCCCTGGGCATCCTACGTGTGTTCTTCCTGAAGTTGCTGAACATGTTGAGGGAGTACTTATTTTGCTTACAGTCATTCAACCTGCTGGGCAGCTTGCTCTGCTCATTTGTGGGACAGAAGAGATGGCTGGGCCTCTTCCTTCCACTGGGAATGCAGAGCTCACATGAAAGTGATTCCACCTTCTGCTGTTACATCTCAGTGGCTGTTCCAGATGTGATATGCTGGGAGCAGCCAGGGAGTTTAGGTCAAGTGGCAATAGATCTGCCAGAGGAACCCGGGGCAGGTTAGTGAAAACACTCCCAAACACTGCCTTGATTTTTTTTAATCTTCTTTTAGGGAGCCTTCTGTGTAAAAAAAAAATAATTTTGGTTTGTTTTTTTTCCAAGGGAAACTTCCTCAGTTTTACTTGTCACGTAAAGAGCAACATCTGTAACCAGCAACATCTGCTCTCCTGTTGTTGCTCTCTCATGCAAGTGTGTTCATGTGGGAGGGTCCTGCACAAGCCGCTGAACCTGGATCCTGTTGGGAGCTGCTGCAACAGAGGTGAGAGCTCTCTCGTGCTCATTGTAGAAGTGAGGAGTCCTGCACACTCAGAGCCTTCATTAATGACTATATCACAATGAGCTGGGCTCCTTCATGCCTCATCCCACCTGCCAGCTCCTGGGCTGCTCCACATCCTGTCAAAACCAGGCATCTTAGGAAGATTTACTCAATGTCCCACATCCTTCCCTGTGCACCCTCTTCCTGCTGGTAGCCAGACCTAGTGATGTTACAACACCCAGTTCTGTCTCTATGGATTCCCTTTGGAAGGAGACACAGAAGGGGTGTCTGGAAGTGGTTTTTCCCATGTTCAGTACAGGGCAGCAGCTGAAGGAAGCAGCACACTGTGGTCCCTCTCCTGCCAGCTGTGCATCAGCCCCCTGAGCAGCTCAGAGCTGCACCTCAGAGGGTCACCACAGCAGCTCCATGGACTCACATTGGCTTCCCTTCATGCCACAGGGGTGGTAGAGACCTTGGAGCTGCAATGGAACAGAACCTCTGTGCTAGGCACACCACTGGGCAGGGGCAGCAGGGGCAGGGGGTCCCTGCCTCCCCTGACATCCTTTGTGGTTGGATCATTTGGTCTGTGGCTGGCAACTGGTGTCCAGTGCCTCCTTCAGCTGTGCAGGTTTGAGGCTGCCTCTCCCCTGGTTTGAGAGGGTCTTAAAAAATGAATGATAAAGATGAAACTTGGAATTTGTGTGCTGCCACTGTGCTTAGATTCTGTAACACCATGGCTGGGAATCTTAGACAAAAAATAGGGAGATTTGACTTTGCTCGTGAATTGACTGCTGACAGAACTCAGTGCAGGAATTAAAATTGTGACTTTTCTCATCCAGCTGTGCTGGCTGAGTGCATCTGGCCAGTGAATTCTGCAGTGGAGCACTGCTATGCAGTGCCTTCCAGAAATGCTGGTACAACCCTGAGGAGCACCCTGATGTTTTGAGATGGAAGATTGAATTTCAGTCTGAAATAGAGGGGGAAAAAAAGCAAATCTGGCTTCTTGTGTTCTTGGGTGAGTGCTCTCCAAGATCTATCAGGAAACAGCTGGCAGGCTGCCTCCCATGTGTGCGTGAAGAGGAAGCAACAGGTACATTCTGTGGAGAGCCCAGGCAAGGTGTTTGTGTTTGCTGAGCTCCAAGAACATCTGTGGGATGGAAGAATGAAGTATTGCCTAATGCTTGGCTGAGCTCAGTTATCAGCCAGAGCAGAGCTGCCCAGGGACATTGACTTGGAAGTGGCACTTGGGGTGTGCGTTCAGCCAGAGGGAATTTTCCCCTTGTCTTTCTCTGTTGATTGCAGAAGGTGTGTAGACAAGACTTCCAGATAAGATCCCTGCTTTTAGCTGGCAAAAATGGGCTGATGAGATTCCCACATCCTGTGTTGGCCAATCAGCCTCTGGAGTACCAATTAGAGCCCTTTTGCCAGACAGCAGGGACAGGACACCTCTCATCTAATTTTAGATGTCTGCATGGTAAACCTCTGTCACTGACTTGGGCAGCCTGAGCTCTTGCTGTCAGTGGGGGGAGATAAGAGCTTCCCAGGTACATTTCATCCAACCTGTTCCAGGTGTCTGCTGCAGGGTGAGGTAACTGACTCCTGGAAGTCTCTGCCTCTCCCCACCAACCCTGAAGGAGCCCAGCCTGACAAGCTGGGCTGGAGATGTTTACATCGTGTGTGCTTTCATGTGCTGAGGGCCATGAGAAATTACTGGAGGGAGAGTAGATCATTACCAAACAGTGCAAATCCCTTTACAAATCCCCTTTACAGAATCAGCAGCAGAAAATATGCATTTGATTACTATTTTTTTTTTAATTCACATTCTTTTCAGCTCTTTAGGAAGGCAAGAAGTAGGTTGATAGTACACTTATTTTCTGTTATCACCCTGGCAAAGCAGTTCCAGAAAAACACCTACCATGTTATAGCTCCTTCCCTTTGTTACTTCCCCAAACATCCTTACACTGGGTTGGCTGTTCACTTCACATTTTAAATTATTCTTTAAGCTGCTCTAACATTTACTTTCACCTGTAACACTTCTGTGCCAGCAGCTTTGTTATAGTTTGTTCCATCCCTACTTTGCCCTAGCTCACTGCATCACAGCCAACTGGCAGCTAACTTCTGTTTTCTGATTCAATCAATGCAATGTTCTTGCCATTTGCAGTCCTGCTGAGGCTTCATCCTGACTTCAGGCATCCAGAGACTACACAGCTAATCCAAACTAATCATCCCACTCAGCTGTAGTCCGTGGAGAGTGATAGTCCCTTGGGGACATGATTCATCCCAGCTGACTTGGAGCCTGGTGTCTGGATGTGCTGGTTCACACTCAGGCATGGCCATCCCTACTCCATTGACTATTGTCCCATGATTATTCCAGGGCACACATTTAGCTTTTACATTACTTAATTTAATTTAATCTCAGGGGATTTTGTTGATAAAAGGCCAATTGATTACATCAACTCTTCAGCCAGTTTTTCATTCCCTGGTTGCCTGAGTGGAGTTCAGTAGCTCCAGGGTGAGCTGATCTCTGCTCCTCTGCAGTTCTTCACAGGTGTTCTCATAGTGTGTTCCTACACAGTGCCTTAATTCACATAGCAATGTCTGCATCTACTGTTTCTCCAAAAATACTCCTTTATGCTTTTGGGAAGCTGGAATCAACTAATCTCCAATAAGCAGCATGTGGGCAGTATCATTCACACAGCACCAGACTCCTAAGGTTGAATGTCCTTGAAGGATTTCCAGGGAGATGTTAAATGAGCACGTGAAATATTGCTCTTCTCGCCTGCAGTATCTAATGACCAAGATTCCTGCTGTGATTCCTACAAACACCATGACTCTGTGTGTCAAGATATAGACTGTTCTGGTGTAGCAGAGCCAAGCTCCCAAGAAATGCTAAGGAGGAGCATTATCTGTGGCTTAGGGATGAGTAAGTAATAAGACTGCTGAGTCTGATTACCCACTTGGGATATTTGTGTTTCATTATAACTGACACTAAGCAGTGTGTTTGATTTGGAACAAATTTCAAGCAGGAACAAGTTCCAGCATCTGCATTTCCTCTGCGAGCACAGTGAGGGACAAAACAGGTTAGAGCCTGCTAGGCCAAGGGTGGGGACCTCTCTAGGGACTGGAAGGGAAGGGGAGAACAGTACATTAATCTGTTACAAGGAAAAGGACGGAGCAGCTTGAAGAGCTGATATTCTTCCCCTTGCAAAAGGGACACTCTGGGCACCGAGTATGAGGTGCTTGTCTGGGGAAGCCGGGTGAGGGAGCTGGGGAAAGCTGGCTCCTCCCCCGGAGTGGGAGGCTGTACCTGGTGATTAAGGAGTTGAGCTTATGCTGAGTCCTGAAGGAACCTGTTGGGAGGAGCTCAGGAGTGCAGGGGGGGCAGAAA
The DNA here is from genome assembly GCA_013397555.1 of Urocynchramus pylzowi. Classification (NCBI taxonomy): domain Eukaryota; kingdom Metazoa; phylum Chordata; class Aves; order Passeriformes; family Fringillidae; genus Urocynchramus; species Urocynchramus pylzowi. Next base: position 78,981 of record VZRH01005872.1, on the reverse strand, counting down.
AGACGTGAAGACGGACACAGGACTAATCCAGCAGGAGAGACACCTCTTGGCATCAGCAGCTCCAGTCATGTTCAACTACCTGGCAGTCGAGGTGAGGCCCCAGCTCCACCGCAGCTATGGGAGCCAGAAAGGGGTGTCTGGGCCACTGAAGAGCCGCCTGGAGCAGCTGAAGAAGCCGTGGTGGAGGGAGCCCACCCCACTGGTGCTCCAGCACAGCGAGACAGCCAGGCTGGCCATCGACGCCTTTCTCGAGCAGGGGGAGCGAGGCTACCTGAGCGCCATCGCCGAGGAGAGGGAGCTGCCATTTCTTTCCACCTTGGACATGGAATACATCAGCCATCAGAGAAACCAAAGCTTCCCAGACCCCAGTGCAATGAAAGACAAAGAAGCTGACCCTGGTGATGCGGACACTGGAGATGGGTTCTCCCTCAAGTCTGAACTAACATCGGGCACCTACTTCCCCCTCATGTCTGATGTGCACCCTCCGGAGCTGGAGCTGGGGTGGCCAGGGACACCTCTCCTCACGGTGTCTGGCCAGACTCAGGCCACTGTGATTTTCCAAAGAAACAAAACGAACAGCATTAAGGATTTGGTCCGATCTCTGATCAGCCGGGCACGGACGGTACGTACAGAGCTGTGTCCCTTGAGGGGAGCCTTGTGCCACAGTGCCCAGGGCTGGTGGCTGCTCCCACACGTTCCACGCTGTCTCTGCTCTCTACATGTCTGGCATGATGTGATTGCTTTTTCTGCAGCAGACATGTACTGTTCCTGCTCCTTTCCTTTCTTGTCATTTTTTTCTGCCTGGGATTTCACATCATCCAGGCAGTGCCCTTGCAGGCTCTCTATGTCCATCTCTGGCTGCAGGGATGCAGAGCAGTCCCAGGGCCCAGTGGGGTGTGCAGCAGGGCCTGCAGTGTCCCTGGCTCTATGTGTCCCAGCCAGCCCTCCTCCCTCTGCACGGCCGGGGCTCTTCTCCAGCCCTGGACATCATTTTAAGCTGGACAAGACAATAACACTGGTGAGCTGCTGTCACAGAAAATCTCAGAATGGTTTGTGTTGGAAGGAACCTTAAGGACCATCTCATTCCATGCTCTGCCATGGGCAGGCACACCTTCCACTAGCCCAGATTGCTCCAAGCCCTAGCCAACCTGGCCTTGGACACTACCACAGCTTCTCTGGGCAACCTGGGCCAGGACCTCACCACATATGACCTGAGTAAATTTGTGGGACTGAAAATCTCTGCCTGTGGTTTGAATTAAGTTAGAATCCTGTCTCCTAGGTTTGATGTCTGTGCCTCCCCGGGGATGAGTAAGATCAGCCCATTTTGCCCCATTGCACAGTTTCTGGTGTGTTATTACAACCCTCGGATGTAATAAAAACTGGATGATTACAGTGCCTGCCTACCAAGCACAATGCTGGCATGAATTTATTCACTCAATTATGCTGCTTGTTGCTTCTTTTGCTTTGACACTGTACTCTGTGTGAAAGCAGCAGCTCAGACAACTATCTCAGACACATTTTCAGTCTTTGTCTTTTTTTGTGGTTCTTTTCAGCTGTTTCACATCAATCTTCTTTTGTAGTATTTGTGTTGAGATATTGAGGAAACATTTAGAGCAAAGTTCACTTTAAGCAGTCAGCTTATGGCAGTTTCTCTTATCACTCCAGTAGTTTCCTATTTAACTTCAGACACTCCTTACATTCATTGTTGCTTGTGTAAAAGCTGGAGATAATGAATCACCTGGATCACTGCAGCTCAAGTGTGATCTTCTATAACCCTTAGCGGAGCTGAGCAAATGGATTTATGTATTCCCAGCAGCTCAGATTGCAGCACAGCATTAAAACATCCTCAGAGCCACATATCAGTGAAGTTTGGGTGTGATATAAGGTGAATGGGGATCTTTCTTCTTTTGCCCAAAAGACCATTTTGCCACGCGAGCTGCTGCTCGCAGCCCTTGCTTAATGCCTGAACTTCTACTGCATCTTATAGGCAATTACAGGAAGTTTTGGTCCAGGAAATAAGTGACAAAAAGCTTTGTTTGTCCTTGCAGGTGGCTGATTTATGGTAGTTTAAATGATCTGAAAAGTTCTGTGATATTGACCCCATCCTTGTCAGCAGTGGGGATTAAGGCACAGTCATGGTAGAATGCACAGAGTAAATGACTACCAAGAAGTGTCCCCCCGTCACTCAGCACGTGTCCTGGATCTTCAGTGATATTATGATCCTTTAAGCCACAGGACAAACATCTTGCTGCTTTCTCAGTTCACAGGAACTTCTCAGTTGCTGCAGGCAAGTTGCCTGGGCAGTGGCTGCTTTATGGTACTTTCAGTGCATTCTGAACTTTTTGCTTTCTTTGCTTGGGTTGACAAAGCCCTGACAATCTTCTGCCCTTCATGTTTGAGTTGGGGGTTTCTACACAGTTGTTTTTACTGTTGTGTGAAATGTGAGAATGAGTTTTTAAGTATCTTACTGATTTATTACTGGTGTTCTACTGGCTTCTGGGTTAGCAGCTCTGGCCAGTGCTTCCCATGATTAACCCTATGATTGATGGCAATTCCAGCTCATTCACAACCCCAGTTATACATATTTAAGTACTTACTGAGTCATTTTGCTCAACAAACCATCCAAAAGGATGTTACTTATGTGTCTTAATGACAAAAGACCAACCAGAGATAAAAACTTCCTTTGCTTGAAGTGCCAGTACGAACCATTTGGAGAACCACCTGGTTTTTTGGTTTGCAGCTGCTGTTTCTACATTTCCAATATTTTTGCCACTAGACTTTTAGCTGTTGTCATGGATCCCTCTTTTAGAGAGTTTCTCCTCCTATGAAGGACACAGTGCTGGTGTGATGTGGGAAAGATGTTGAGATCCCCAACTGCTTTTCCCAGGTCCTGCAGACAGGGAGGTGTGTGTCTTGAAATGCTGTTTGCTTCTTCCCAGTAGAGTCATACAGAAAAACATCAGCTGACAACTCTTGCAACAGCATATTTGTGCTGACAAATTAGCAAAAGGAGCATTTGTTTAATGGGTATCTTTTGCTGGTGAGGTTGGTCTTTCGCTTTCGCTGTGTTTAACCAGCTTGCTTTGAAGACGGATGTTCAGATTTGAGCTTTTTCTCTTTGCAGACATAAGAAGATGCAGCACAGCCACACCTTTGCCTTCATTTGATAATACTGTTAAAATTTTGCTCTTGATGGATTAGCTCCAATCTAATTTGAACTGTCCATGCTGCTTCTTTCACCCCTCTTGTGCCTCTTGGACTCTGGCTGCGCACTCATGTCTGTGCCTAGTGGGAGAAGGGTCCCTGATGGTCCCCAGGGAAGCAAGAGATCAAATGGCACCACTGTAGTAATGACCCAAACCACACTGCTATTGGCAAATACCAGTAAAACCAGCTGTGCTGGTTAGAAACCAGACAGATGGCAAACCCCAGTGGGGATCTAGTAAGTGCTGTAATTCCTAAAGTGATGACTCCAGTAATTGCTGAATTGTGAGTTTCCAGAAGTGGGTTTGGAAATATCATGGTTTAACCCTACAATGGCAAGGTGTGAAATTTTTTTGAAGCCTGTGGGGCAGCTGTGTCTCTAACATCCTGACTTGCCAAGGCCAATCCATGGGCTCAGAGGTCGTGGTGAGCATGGTGAGGAGCAGGGATGCCCCGAGCCAGCCTACAGCCCCCACCACTGAAACAGAGGGGCTGGAGGCACTGACACAGGTTTAGATTTGTATTGCCCAATTGACTTGAATTCCCAAAGCTTTAAATGTGAGACATGAGCTGTCAGGACCCTGAATTGCAGATGGTACTTGGATACTCAATTCCCACTGCTTTAGGGGGTTTGAGGGGAAAAAACTTCCAGGGTCTCTTCCTTCAGAATTTCTTGGCTTTGGAGTTGATCTGATGTTGTAGTAAGAGCTGCCTGCTTTGATTTCCAAAAGGGTCTGCAGATATCCATGCCCTTATGGATATCCACAGTTATAAAGAGGAGCCCCACATGAGCATCTCCCCCTGCAGGGAGGGCACAGCCTCCCCTCTATCCCCACTGCAGCACACACGGGGTCCATCCTTCCAGCCCAGCGCCGGCTGTGCTGCACACCGGGAGCGCTGCAGAGGAAGGTGTGAGCAGAGCTGCAGCCTGCTCCTCCTCCAGACCAAGCCAAGACCCGCTTTGGAAAGCCTGAGTGTGACTATCAGGGCTCCACCCAGCTTGCACAAGCTGGCCCCGCTGCCTGGGGCTCTCGCTGACACTGCAGCCTGGCCAACTGCATCCAGCCTGGGCATCACTGCCACGGTGACACTGTGCCGTGTGCGGTTGCCTGCTCAGCCCCATCCCTCTCACGGTGAGCACTGAGGCCCTAGCAGTGCTGGTCTGGGGCAAGGGTCAGCCTGAATTGTGGCAACCAGCCCTGCCAAACCCTGCAAGCACTGGTAGAGGAAAGCAAGTGCTGTGGACCTTCTGTGCACCCCGGGTACAGGCCTTGCTCCTCAACATGTGGGATCTAGGGACAAAAGAGCTTCGGTCTTCCTTGACTCCATCACACTGACTTCCCAAGCAGAGTTTAGATTGTCCCCAGCACAAATCTGCCTCAAACCTAAGCTTGAGATGAACTCGAATATCATGAGGCAAAGTCTGGCTGAGAGGGTCTTGCCTGAGGCTTTACACAAGGTCTGGACTATCATTTTTTCATGGTGCTTCATCATCAGAGGATGTGTGACCCATCAAAGAAATTTGGCTAAATTGCAGTTGGCCTTTGCCTGGAGGACAGTGTGGAGAGATGTGGCAAAGTTCTTTTATACTGTGAGTCTCAGTGATACCTTGTGCTGATAGACCAGCAGCAACATTAATTTGGGAAGTTGAAGATGCTTCTCAGTGCTTGCAGAGCTCCTCCAGGGCTGACTCTACTCTCCATGAGAGACGGGCACATTTCAAGAGGGGAGAAGTTTGCCAAACTATTGTAAGGCTTCTGGGAAGACAACACTGACAAGGACTACAGAAAAGGTGCCTTTGGAGTCAGGTTCTAGAGCCTGTATCTCCCGGGGCCAGGGTGAGAGGGTGGAGATATGGTTTTGGCCTGGACAGCAGGAATGATTTTTAGCTCTTGACAGCTGCCTTGTGTCCCATGTGGATCTCTGGGATCACACCATCCTCTGAGAAGGTTCTTCCCCAAACCCGGCTGTGGTGAGCTGGGCCTGGGGCCTCCTGGAAGATGTTGAGGACCAATGACAGTGTGTTGGGCATCATCACAGAGATGGGTTTTGGAGACAAAACAGAGCCACAATATCTTTGTTCATCTGCAAAAGGTCTCAATCCTCAAGGGAGCAGGAATCAGCCTCCTGACATTGTTGTCCTCTCCACTGTGGCTCTGTGCAAAGGTCTCTCCACGGCCTGTACAGGCTGAGAGGAGCCAGCTCCCCAAGCAGAAGACAGGGCTGGAGAGCACAGGGAAGCTCAGGGGCCCTGCTCTGCCTGTGACTGCTCTGAGGCCATGAGTGTGAGCCTGGAAAAAGGCAGTTTATTAATGGAAACAGAACAGAGGAGCTACTGGGCAGTGAGCAATCTGGGCCAGTGTGGCAGTCTGGAGCACAAATCCAAGGACAGTTAAACATGGAGCTCCTCTCCTCTTTTCTGAAGCTATTCCAAATCAGCCCCATGCCATGATTGCAATTTCCCCTGTTCCTATTTAAAGCTTGAATCACTGCACATGTAAAAGCTGACCTCACTGCCATCCTCTGCATTTAGCTCCCGGTTTGAAGAGGAGCAGCTGAGCAGCAGTGGCAGAGGAAGGCTCACCCTGCAGGGGTGAGATCCACCGGGTGATTTGGACTATGGAGAGTTGCATTTGTGCCCATACACATAACACAGGCAGCGGAGGTGTTGGCAAACAGGCTCCCTCCTTGCAGGGGCCACAATGGCAACAGGACTGACTGGGTTTTCTGTGCCAGTGTGGTGCAGTGCATGAACACTGAAAAGCAGAATAGGCTATTGGAGCTTCACTCCCAAATTTAGTGGGTTTTGAGTCATCTTTATTTGAGCATTCTCTGGCAGGTGCAGAAACACAAACCAGGGTTATACACCCAACTTATGAGCACCAGTTACCTTATTCACTATGATATGGTAAAGACCAAGGACTACTTGGGCAGCAGTTTCACTATTTTTTTTCACCTTTTGAAAAGAAGTTTGGCTGATGGTAAATCCTCCCCTACCCTTTTCCTTCTCCAAGGTGTCCCCCTGACCCTCACAGCCAACAGATGGATCCCAACAGCCACTTCCTCATCCAAATAATGGCCCCCTCAGTGTTGTCTGCTGGCAACTTCATTCCATGAGGAAGAGAGCAACAGGGTCTCCAATTGCATCTGAATCTATTTATGGCTGATTTCCCGGGATGCATTGTTCTTGTTGCAGGTCATTCTGTACTTTGAATTGTCTGGTCCTGGGTCAACTCACTTGTAGTAGCTGCTTGCCATGACTTACCTTCTACCTTGTTTTCTGTATTTTCATTCCAGTTTTTGGAGAATTCACGTAGCCATGACAGTCTGCTGCCTCCACAGTGGGATGGATTGCCATGGTCTTTTTCAACTTCATTCTTTAAAGAACTGGCAGTTCTCTTTAAACTTCTTTTCCTATTTAAAACCCCTTCCTTGAAGACCTTATCTTCACTTTAATGAGATACATATATTTTTATTTTTTAATAATCTTAGCATTATTCCTTCTTCCTCCTGTCAGGTTTCATACCCATCACTTGCATCCCTGGCTGCATGAGCAGGAGTTCTGCCAGCAGGGAAAGGGAAGGGATCCTTTCCACACGCATTGTTCTCTGATTTTTTTCTAGGCACCCCTAGGATCTAATCTTGAAATGAGGATTTGCACATACTTTATCACAATACCTTCTCCCTCACCTGGCAGTGTGTATATGCTGAAAAAAAAGATGTACTTTTTGTATTAATCTGCCAGTCATGTAGAGTCACTCTTGCTGATTGAACAATGATTTTGCTCAGTCTCAGCTCTTGTTTTTATGCTTTATTCTTGGCATATTTTCTTAAGGCAACACATACTTGTTGCACCACTGAAATTCAGAGTTTGTTCATGTGCAACCCTTTCAGCTATTCATTTCTGTGAACAGCAGATGAGACAGGAGGTACCCAGGTGGGGATTGTCTTCACAGTTATTAAAATTTGATTTTAGCTGCCACAGCGGGGTAAAGGCCTGTTAAACACAAAGGTCCAGAATAATCTCCATTCAGGTGGCCATGGGGGTCTCAGTAACTCAAGAGGTTTTAATAGTTTAAAGCACAATTCACTTGGGCATGAGATTTCAACATTTTCTTGTGTTTCTTTTCCCCCCACACCTCTTTTCTCCTGGCCAGGTGATAGCAATTGTGATGGATCTGTTCACAGACATGGAAATCCTGTGTGACCTACTGGAGGCCTCAAGCAGACGACACATCCCTGTTTACCTGATCCTGGATGAAGAGTACTTGAAGCATTTTGTGGAAATGTGCAATAAAATGGCTCTTACTCAGGACAGCTTCCCAGTAAGTTTTCAGTCACACACTGGATATGATAAACAGGTCTCAGAATTGGCAAAAACAATGTACCCTGTGTTCTGTTCCCCCTGCCTGGTCCCTAGGACTCATCCCTTCTCCCCAGAATCTATCCCTTCTCTCCCTGTCCCAGGCTAAGAAACCAAGGCTGTTTGCTCAAGGAAATTGAGATCTGTCTGGAAGCACAGAGGAAGATGTGCAGGAGCCTCCTAGTCCCATATATTAATGTTTTGTGGTCCTCATTTCAGTTTTCCATGCAGTGAGTGTGAAGCTGGGGCCAATGAGATGCAGTGAGTTGCTGAACACTTTGCTGGGCTGGTGCAGAGATAGAGAGGGAGTCCTGGAAATTTAGTTTATGTGAACTTGTATCATCTGGACATGGAGGGGAAAGAACACAGCCCCTGCTCTAGGACACAGAATCACAGACTTAAATTGCTTATAGTTCAGATCCCTGAGCTCAGGAATTTAAATTCTGCCCAGAGCTGCTGCAGAGCAATAGCTGGGAGGGCAAGGGAAGCAGTGAGTCCCCTCAGATGTCCTGCTCCAAACCCCATTACTTTCCTTCTGCTGAATCCACAGGTGAAAAATCTCATGTTAAGATCTGCTTTTAGGCTTTGCCATTCAGTTGTGGGTCCATGATTTGGATTTGTGAAAAACCCAGTTCCTGCTCAGTGGGTGCCCATCACCCAGCATGTGGTGCCCAGAGAAGATAAACAGTAAAAATTAACGTGACAGTGCCATAAGCTCTCTTGGGAACTTGCAGACTCAGTGATGCACCCCAGTATCCTGCTGATCCCCATTTCTGGCTACCATCTATCAATGGAAGTTGCTTTTTTTGTTGTCATTTGTTATTCCTGTAAGGCCAGCAGTGCTGCTGTGCTTCTTCCCTAAGTGTGCAGGATTCCCTGGAGCACTGACTCCACTCCAGCCACCAGTTTCATGGGTTTTCCCTTCATTTTTGTGGAGAACACTTGGAAATTTTCCAGTTAGCTCAAAAATATTACTAGTTAAAAACAAGCTAGGGACAATGCAAAAATAATGTTTTACAGGATATTCTAAGATGCCTTAATTTTCCCTGATTTCTAACTTGTCTACACAAAGGTTAATTTACAAGGCTTCTTTAGAGAAGCACTCAGTGCTCTGGTCCAGTTGACAAGACTGGACTTGATGACCTTGAATGTATTTTCCAACTGAATGATTCTGTGATTTTTCCATGGTGCTGGTGAAGCTCTGTCCTGTCTTGCTTCTTACAAGCCAGACCCATTTCATCCTGACTCTTGAGATGGCAGCTCTTGGGGAAAACTGCCCCATGCTGGGGCATGTTTGTTTCCATAAATAGCTTCCACACTGAAGTGACCTGGTTCATTCAGATGAATTCCATCTCTCCAAAATATATTTTATTGCTTCTTGTCCAAGAGATGGCCATTTTTAAAATTAAAATTAGAATGAGTTAATATCCATGGAGATGTCTATGTCTCTTTGTTATGCCTGATGTCATGTCGTGTGCTTGAATGGGTAATTAACACTTGCCTCCCCATTCCATGACTCACCAGCAGCTCTCCATCTGAAGTGTCTCTTATGCTGATGCACCTAATCAGTCTATTACCTGCAGGCTGAATGCACATCTGAGTGGAATGAGGGTACATATTTTATTCCTGCCTCCAAGTTGTGACAGGATGTGGCAGTAAATCTCCATTTGGAATAATTTGTGACAATTTGGGCTTGAATGGGGAATTTGGGGTAATTGCTCCTCCAGCATCTTGCTTCTGAAAACAACATGTGAGTCTGCTGGTGGCAAATTTCAGTGCTGAGCATCAGAAAATCCTGTGTGGAGCATTGGCAGCAGAGACAGCAGAAGCCTTAACTTGGAGTTTTCAAACAACCGTCTCCTGAACCTGGAGCTACTGTCTGTATGGAGCAAGAGTAGTACCAGGGTGTCTTTCCTGCAAGACTGCAGGAGCCTCATCTTGTTGGGATTATTCAGGGTCTGGATTGACAAGAGGAAGAAGACGATGATGAAAATGAACCAGATATCAGAAACTCACCCAGCCTTGGAAAAGATAAAGGGAGTGAAGAAATACGGTGGTGACAAATTTATGTAATTTACCTGAAGTTGTTTTAATTTCCCCAGGAAGGAGGTGGGGGTGAGGAAGCTCCTCCCAATGAAAACCAGTATTACTATAACTTTGGCACTGGATGAAAAAATCCCTGTGTTGACTGGCCACAGGATAAGGTGAAGACCTCACCAAGTATCCAGCATTATCTTGGTCTGAATCAGCAACTTGTGGTATCATTTCAGAGTATCACAGGTTAATGCAAGTTGGCAGGGACCTTAGGATGTCATCAAGCCCAGCCTCCCACTCAAAACAGTGTCACCTGTGAGGTCACTTTACCTGGTCTCATCTGGCAGATATCCAAGCGAGGAGACCGCACAGTCTCTCTGGGCAAATTGTTCCAATGCACAACTGTCATTATGGGGAAAAGGTTTCTCCCTTCTCATACGTGGTAGATGAGGATATGTTCTGGGACATAAAAAGCCAAGAAGTGAAAGCCACAGTGCCAAAATTCTGAAGCTTCAGCTCTGTACTTGCTAGAGGTTGCCATGAATTCAAGAGAAGACTGGACCAGCACTTGGAGAAGAGATCATGGTGGGCTTCCCACTGAGACAAACCACAAGAAGCTCAGGAAATCCCCTGAGCCGAAAACAGGATCCACAGCAATATTAGGGGCAGCATCATAAATTATTGCCCTCTCCCTGCTGTCCCAGCTGCCATTGCCCACTGCAAGAGAGAACCTGGCTGGGCTCTGGTCAGGAGCAGATTTGCTTCTGCTGTGCAGCCCTGGAGGATGGTGGTGCTCCTGGGTGGGCTGGAGACCCTCACTGCAAAGTGAGAGCCGAGTCTTTCCCACCTGGTGGCAGCTCCTGCCTGCAGGGACTCTGACAGCAGAGGGAAGCCTCAGGGTCCCTGCCTCTCTCCTCACCCCGAGGGGCGACTGCCCTGAGACCCCGTGGGAGGAAGGCAAAGGGGGCACAGGAGTGCCCAGGGACAGCTCCGCAGGGCTGGAAGGGGCGTGGGACTGCGCTCTGCGGGGAACATCTGCAGGCACATCCCAGCTGCTGGTGCTTGTCCCTTGCCTGTGCCTGGCCAGAAATCTGCTGGGTGGCAGAGGGGCAGTGCCACATTCCCTGAGTGCCCAACTCTGCCAGAAGCAAATCGGCCCCGAGGCCAAACCAGCTGCTGTAGGGCTTTGTCTGTACCTGGGCTGATGCTCGGCAGGAATGAGCTGCCCACAGAGGGGTCTGCCCGGTCAAATGCAGGTGGCGACAGCTTGTGACAGCTCCTACTGTACCAGAGGTGCAACAGGTGTCAGGGGAGCTGGCCTGGAGGGCAGGAAGGGATGACCTGGCAGCCCCGCGGAGGAGTAGCCTTAGGGATGTTTATTTACATGCCAGATGTTTTGTTTGGCACTGTATCACACAGAGCAGGTCAGTAACAGTTTCCAGTGACTGTTCTGCTCTTCTGCCTTCCTCAACTGAGGTGCAAATAACTTCTATTACGGGCAAACGCCTTGTATTATGAAAGAGCCTCCCAATGGATACCAAGAACCATATTCCCCAGTTTATTCTGGGCAGTTGGTTTTACAGGTCAAGGTTGTATCAGGGAAGTATTTGCAGTGGAGCATCAGGTCTGCTTCAATTGACTATAGCAGCTGAAAATGTTAATATAATTTTGAAATGTATTGATAAAAGGAATTCCTTAAAATGTAGATGTTCCTCTCTCTAAATCTTTTTTCATTGAGTGATGTTTTAGTTTTAAGCCTGTAATTGTACACAGTCAGAGCAGCACACTCTATTGATTAGAAACTAGCTAATTGTTATGCATCAAAATTTACTTAATGCAGAGCCATGAGCTAGTGGGGTGTTGAATACTATTAATAATCTGGAAGAAATTGGACAGTTTTACATAAGTCAGAAATGATCTATAGGCCCATAGGATTCTCCGAAGGTTTTTTTCAAACTAGAATTTGCACTCAAGTGCAACTTATTAACTTTTACTGGTTTTTCATCCTGTAGAAGCAGGCAGTGTGACAACATATTTGGTATGTAGGAGCCAAGAAATACTTAATGCCTTGCTGAGTTCTACCTCTCAGAGCAGAGCATGAGCCTGAGGGAGTCCAGCAGTGATGCACAAGGGAATATCTCAGTTTAGTTCAGTACATGGCCCCTTACCAACTCTCCCTGCTTTGGTTTCAGAACATGCGCATAAGATGCCTGAGTGGAGACACGTACTACAGCAAAGCAGGCAAGAAATTTGCAGGCCAGGTTCTGGAGAAGTTTGTCCTGGTTGATTGTGACCAAGTTCTTGCTGGTACATACAGGTAAGAAAATACAGCAACTATTGTGGCAGAGACAGGTGACACTGAGGAAATATTCCTTACCAAAATACTGAATAATGTAACTCCTGCTGCTGCATGTTGGTTCAACAGCTACCCTGCATTCACTTCAGTCAGTGCTTTCACAGTTTTCCAAGCCCCCATCTTATCCACCCTCCCTGTCCTTTTCTTACCTCAAGTGAAGACCTCAGACTTTTCAGAAGTCTCTCCTCATACAGTGGCTGCTGCATCCCTCAGCCTTTTTAATTCAGTTTTTCTGCACCCTCTGTGACCTCACTACCTCCTTCTTGAGGTGCAGAGACAAGAACTGCATGTGGCCACCCCGGTACGCTACACTGAGGTGTTCAAGAGGGGTAAAAGATGCCCAGACTCTGGTTTGTGATTGTGGCCCTTGCTGGCAGGGGCCAACACTCACTGCATGTTTTAGTTGCCATGGCACTCTGAGCCGATGATGTCAGACAACTTCCTGTTCCAGGTTCAGCATCATACAGATAATTTTCCCCTATGGATACACAACATTTTCCTTTACTGAAGTTCATCTGCCACATATTTGTCCACTTGCTCAGTTCTGTGAGGTTCTTCTGGATTTGCTCACCTTCAGAGAGGTTTCCAATCACCTGAAGGACCTGAGGATCACCTGCAAACCTTGGAATTTCACTGCACCCCTCCATGCCTGAGGGCATCCATGTGCTCACTGGCTCCCTCACCAAACTCCAGCGGTTGGTGAGCTGGGCTTGCCTTTCCCCCGTTGTCCTTTTCCAAGAGGCTGTGCATGCTAGCAGGAATCTTGTTCTTCACAGCACGCTCTGCATGCCCCAGGGTAGAGGGCAGCTCCAGGGGTGTGTGGGCCTCAAGACTGCATTCAGAGCCCTCTCTCCAGGTGGGATCATGTGGGAAACCTCTCAGCCCTTGGCCTTTCTGGTGGTGCTGATACACAGGAGTGAAACACATCTCAGTGTCACCAGCACCAGCGATGGATGCAGGAAGTTCATTGAGGTTCTCAGCTATGGCCTTGCCATACCCTTGTGGCACCCAGGCCTCAAATGAGCCCACTGGTTCCTTGACTGCCAGTACAGCATTTGTGAACAACCTACAGGGCCAGTCATCACGGGGATTTTTGGTCTGCTCCCTTTCAACTCTTTTTGACCGATTGCTCCATTTTTACATAGTTACCTTTCTTGAAATTGAACCTCCATATGCTGCATTTATTTAGTTTGCTCTCCACTAAAGAGTTAAAATTGTGTTGTGATCATTCTTACAAACGGGTTCTTCCACTTCTGCCTCTGGAACCAAGTCTTATGCCCCATTCCAGACCACATCCTGAATCACATATTTTCTTGTGGGTCAAACAATTTAGACTAGTTAATTCTGGCATGTAATCATTTATTGCTTCCAAAAGTTTTTCTCCATGGTTCATCCCAGTGAAGCATTAACCTGTATGTGTACAATTGGATGAGATCGCTCCCTGTTGCTGCCCATCCTAATTTTGCAGCCTCTGTGATCTCAGTTAACATTGTTCTCCACAGTTCTGATAAAAGTGTCAGGACTACTGTTATTGTCCTATATTTTTATTACTAGACTCTATTTAGTTACTTTTCCACCTGCAGATCCTTCCCACAGTATTTTCACACTGTTGAACATTATATTATCATTCACAAATAGTGCAGCTCCTCAGGACAGCCTGCTCTGTGAATTTGTTGTCCTGGCAATACTTTTATTCTCCTTCTACCAGATCTCCTTGAACACTGCTCTCCCTCTTCCTTTCTTTCCATTTCCATCTCTCTGTGAGCACATGCTAGACCCTCAGGCTACCAGTGTCCTCATCAGTGCTGTAGCTTCAAGCTGACCTTCGCCTCTGGTGTTGACTTCATCATCTCCAAGAGTGGAGCTCTCACCTCATCAAACTCTGGCAAAATGAATGAAAATTGGGAGTACATGGTTGAAACTGGTTGTGTCAAATCTCTAAACAAGATGGAGAGCAGTGTCTGATGGCATTTTTACCATCCTAAGACACTTAAAAACAATGGAGTGAATCACTGCCTGGAAACACAGGATGCTAGAATCGTAGAACTGGTTAGGTAGAAAAGCTCTTTAAGAACCTTGATCCAACTGTTCCCTCAGCACTGCTGAGCCCACAACTAACCCATGTCACATATATTCGTCTTTTAAATCCCTCTATCTCCATTGGCTGCAGGGGTAGGGATTACATAACTCATCAGGATCAGTCATTTTTGGATGACTAAAGCTGAGCATGGGTCAGCTGAGCATGGATTGAACTGCACAGCTGGAGGAACATCTGATTTCCCTGTGGCCCAGAGTCAGGGTATTGCTTAAAATGCAGGTGCAGCTCTCTGGGTCAGTTCCTCCCTGTGCCATTAAGGGCAGGGACTGGGGGCTGTCATGTGCTCCCTTTCTACAGATCTCTGCAGAGCTGAAACTTCTGGAATTCTGGAAGATAGTGTTTCAGTTGAATAGGGTCTTGCATCTGATTCTCTGCTGTGCCAGTAAGCACAGGATGTTCTGGACTAACAGAAACAGTCCCTTCTTGAGGAATTTGTTCACTTGTGAGAAACACTTTCACAGCAGAAAATTAGGATGTCTGCTTCTGGGTGTAGTGCAATCTGTACAGGAGATATTTAGATTACCATCCCTGCAGATGGGAAAGCCAGATGCAAAGGATGAGTACAGTTACTGAGTAAAGCCAGAGATCCAGGGTGGAACGAGGCGTGTCTCAGGATGATACAGGGACAAGGGTAAGAGTGTTCTTACCCAGCAGCAGGTTTTGCAGTTCAGCAATGCTTTGTGCATGGATCAGAGGTTTCAGAACTCTGGGGTTTTATGTTGTACGTGTGTCTCTGTGTTCAGTTTGCTATAGGACACTCTTTCCCACTGTGTCTGGCCTCCATGATACCCTCTGGCAATTGGTTATACAGTTTAATTTATGTTTTGTGTGAAGAAGTGATCTGTGGTGTTTACAGTAGACCTACTGCCAGATAATTATATTTGATGTCCCCAAATTCCCACAACCTGGGCACAGAAAATCAGTGTTTCCTTTTTACTTTCTTGACTGCATCCATGATTTTGTCCTCCTCCATTATAATCCCTCATGTGAACCATCTCTTCTCCAGGTGAAGTATCCTTGGCTTTTCAGTCATTTATTGTATCCAGAGTTTGAATTTATTGACATTTAATTGTCCATCATTTTGTCACATATTCCTCCCCTTACAATAAGATCCTCTTGCAGCTTCTGTTTATCCAGTCTTCCTTTGATCCACAATAATTTTGTCATGAGGTCTGACACGGACAGTGTCTACAGTTTTTTAGTACTTCACTCAACATATTGAACAGCGTTGATCCCAGCACAAAACTTGTGGGTTCCCAGTGGGTAAATGAAACCCACTGCTAGTGTTTGTATCTTTAATCAACTGCTACTTGTTGGGAAGACCTTCCTCTGTATGTACTCCACGATCACTTAATTTTTCTAACAACAAAAATTGTCTTTGCTGTATGACCATGTCAAAATCTCTTTGAGAGTTCAAATTTGATGCATCAAGGACATCTGTGTGCTTGCTGCCTCCCTCAAAGATCTGCAAGAGGCTTTTGAGGCATGGCTTCCTTCCACAAAAACATGCTGAGTCTTCAGCATTATGATTATAGTTATTTATGCATCTAATCATTTTACTCTCTATTTGCTTCTACCAGTTTGTTCAGTATGGAAATAGGACTGGCTGGTTTGTAGTTTTCCAGGAGCTCTTTAAAAGGTTCACATTTAAAACTTTCCATTCCTCTGCTACTATGTTCAATATTAAATGATAGGTTATTCCCTGGTTTATAATTGGAAAATTGCTGACTTCCAGTTTATGAAGGCTTTTTGCTTTTATATTTTCATTTAATGCACCTTTTAACTATGGTGAGATTTCTGATGATTTAAAATGTCTTTATTTTGATAGGTACATTTTCTCTGAGACTCTAACATAGCATCTTTAAACAATCTTCTTGCCGCCTCAAGCATTTAACCTTTTTGATTGCTCTTTTAAATTTTTTTAATGGCATTCCTCACTTTCTCTTTGAAGTTAAGCATTACTGTTGTGGATTATTTTGGTCCTGAAAGAATATTTGATATGGATAGGTCATGGTTATTTTTTGCTGAGTGGCCCTCCCAAAGAAACTCTCGGAACTGGTAACATTATTTCTCCTTTTGTTGTCTTTCTAGTTTGTTTTTCCAACAAGTGGTCATTTATAGTGTCTAAAATGCAGTTTTGGCAACTCCCCTCATTGTGGCCCCCGTTCAACCTGACAGGATCTCCCTTTATTCCTCTGCTCTCTGCCTTCTTAGTCTCTCAGCACCCCCTCAACGTGGCGTATTTACCATCAGCACTTTGCTCAGAAAGTTCCCAGTACAGCCACCATGCACTTTTCTAAACACAGCTTTATTTGTTCAGATATTCTCCATTGATTCTAATTCCTTACCCAAGTGTCACTGATTTCCATCCTGTCCTTTTATCAGGATACAGTTTTCTTGCATTTGTTTTTAAAGTGAAGTGGGTGATCCCTAACTGTGTGACCTTCTACACATCCCAGCTTTGGTCTCTAGCAATCCACCTGCACCCTGCTACCCACTGGGTTACTCCAGCCTGGCAGTTCTGCAACGAGGAGATGAGCAATGAAGAAAAGCATCCAAATACGCAGAAATAGTGTAACTGACCCTCTGCTCTCACAGGTTTTATTCATTGATACAACAAGAACAACATGGAGCTGTGTCAGGGGTGTTTAGGCTGGAGATCAGCACCTTTCCAGAGGTGCTGGCACTGCCCAGGCTCCCCAGGGAATGGGCACAGTCCCAAGGCTGCCAGAGCTCCAGGAGTGTTGGGACAGCGCTGCCAGGGGTGCCCAGGGTGGGGTTGTAGGGGTGCCTGTGCAGGGCCAGGGGCTGGATTGCATGATCCCAGTGGGTCCCTTCCCACTCAGGATGTTCTGTGATTCTATGATTCTTTAATTTATTCTGATAACTAAAGAATGCTGCCTGTTGGTACAGATCAAGCATATTTTTTCAGCATTCTCTAAATATGGAAACCAACCTCACAGCTCTTATCTTAAACAAATTCAGGGAAATTAGTTTAGACCCTTCAACACTTATGTGTGCACTGATTAAATGTTTAACATTATATTTCTTCTAAATAAAGGAAAAAACCTAGATTGAGGCAAAGCAATAATCTAAAATCTTAAAGGTAATTAAATATATAGCTATTTAGTTTTATTCTGGGTAACAGAAGAAATAGGGTGTTTATTTGAGCACTTAAGATATTTACTATTTTAGCAGGTTAGAAGAACTCAAGGGCCAATAGGGGCTAGAGCTAAACAGTATCTTGAACAGGAAAGATAGACTAGAACCAGAGAAAAGAGATGGGATTGTCAGCCTGAAAGGGAGTTATGTGGCTGTTTGAGTTGCCTTAGAGGAGATTGAATTTCTCTGCTGAAAATGACAGATGGTCATGGTATTGTGTGTCCTGCCATGGGCACAGAGAGGAAGGAGCCCAGTGTTTGCTACATGGAGAAACTCAAGATCTGGGGTTGAAGCTGACACAGCAGCTGAAACTGAAAAATGAGAGGCAAAAGTTTACAAGAGTGTAAAAGCTTCCACACATGGCTTCAGGAGAAATAAAACTGAAGTACAGAAGTGTTTGGCAATGGACAGATAAAGTTACATGGGTTTGAAGCTAAAGGAAGCCTGGAATTTCTTTCAAGGAAAGGTGCTTATACTCACAGGTATCCATGGCCCAAGCAAGAGGAAGGAGCTTTGAAGAGGGATTTTCAGATCTAGCTTGATGAGGACTCACCTCAAGAAAGAAATTCTAATTAAGCAGGAAGGGAGCGTGTAAGGAGTGGGAAGACAGTGCATCAGCAAGGGAAGCCCAGGTGACACACACAGCAATGCAGTGACATTGCCAGGAGATGAGTGATGTACAGCCTTGCTGGGCACACCGAAGAAGGGAGGAGTAAGTCCTCGGGTGTGTAAACAAAAAGTGAATCCAGGAGAAAGAGACAAGGTCTGCTGCTGGAAGGATGAATAAGAAATAAGAGATAACAGACATGGGTGCCCAAATTAGTTGAATACATTGCACTGCTTTGGATCAAAACAAAGATGAAAATCAAGGAATGGAAATTTTTTCAAGTGTGTTGGAAGCAAGCTAAAAGGGTTTGCTGCAATAAAGGCAGGTTTTTGTTACCTTATCAAAGAAAATGTCACTTGAAAAGGTCTAGTAATGAGGGTTATGTGGTACATGCATTTAGCCATGAGCAAAAACACAACACACAAGTTTGTGTTGGCATATGGAAATAAAAGAATGGCTTTGTGACAGCCCAAGTGACAGAAGAGCAATAAAAATGAGTTTGAGAAAACTATTGAAAGAAGCAAAAAATCTTCTGCTGCAGATTGGTGTCTCGTCTGTTGGAAAAGCTGAAGCAGACAGGCTGAGGGCAGAGATGCGGAGTCACCTGTTCAAACAGCTGAGGAAAGGCAAAGGCCACCGTGACCCCAAAGCAGAGCACGGCTGTACAGGGGGCACTCAGGGAACTAATCCGGGTGTCGAAAATGCTGCTGAGATGGAGACTTGTGGAATACCGCAGGTGCTCTTCCCGCTCCTGCTCGGCCCACGCCAGACACCCGGGGCAGGGGGTGCTGCGAGGACCGGCCGCTGTCCCCACAGCCCGGAGATGATGCTGCACCTCCATCTCCCGGCCAAGGGCTGAGCTGCACCGCTCCCGGAGAGTCTGAAAGCAGGGTAGAGAAGGGATCCTATTCTGCAGGGCAGAGAAGGGATCCTATTATACAGCCATCCTCTCCCAGAGTCCTTTGTGTCCCAGGGTGATCTAGAACGGCTGTGAGCAGCAGTTTGTTACAGGGAAATAAGAATGTCAGGAAAATCCTAGCGCTCTTAGAAGCTCCTATGATCTTTTAGCATCCAGGGTGGCCTGCAGCAGGAGGGGCTCCAAAGCCCACGTGGGTGTTGTGTTCTGCAAGGCAGTACCTCTTCCTGTCTGTGTTCGATTTTTAACCTGTGAACTTCATCCAGTGCCTCATTTTTATACCAGAAATCACTCCCTGGCTATGCCAGTTAGGGAAAAAAAGATTTTTATCAGTTTGTAGTGATGGGAATAGCCACAGCTGGCAAGACCACATTGTCCCATCCTGGAAAAGTGTGCTGTGGCAAGGAGGGCTGTGCCACCAGGGGACTTGGATGATTCCTTCCAGATCCTGTCATGACACAGAGTGAACAGGACCCCATTGGATCGGCATGGGAAACTGGGACACAGGAATGCCCAAAGTGGGGCAAGAGGCATCAGCGGAGCCAGGAAGTGCCCTGGGAGAGATGCCTTTGACAGTGTCAAACCATGAAATCTTCCGTCTGGACTCCTGGATTTCTTCAAAGAACTCTCAGGGCTTTTTGAGAGATAACGTTCCTTTGCCAAAGCTGCCTTTCTTATTATCTCATATTTCCTATATGGCCATTAATTGTATTCTTTAGAAGAGTCTCTACTAAGAGAGACTCTTAGTTGTTTATCTACACAACTTATATCTATCTAATTTGTGAGACTTAATTGTCTAGAACATTAAAAACATTATATCACATTAGCACCCTGCCACTCTCCTGATAGCCAGAGCCCTTTCAAGTGGGAGATAGCACAGCCTGGTTAGGAGCTGAGCTATTTCATCCTGGCATTCCCTGGGCGCTCTTATGTTGATGATCCCTGCTCCTGCCCAGTCACTGATGTCTGCTCTGTTGATGTTTTCTAATCTCCTCTACAGAGATCTCAACAGGAGACTGATCCTCCCTTGTGTTCTGTGTAAAGGGGCTCAGGGCAGCCCAAGCTCCTGTACAATAAAGGGATGCAGAGGAATTATCTGAACCCTCCTATGTGTTCAGATACTATGTATTCAGACACCATGTGCCTCAAAAAGAGCTGAATATTTCTTCTTTCCCCTTTTGCAAGGTATGACTCAACCTTTTTCAAAGATGGTCTCTCTGGGCTTAGGAGCTTCTCCTCTGTCATTCAGCCATCCCAGGTAGTTTCTGGTTTGATTTTTTTCACCCTAATATCTCTGTGAAGGGATGCATTTTCTTTGAGCCTCCAGGATGGCATTTCTGAGTACTCTTCATGCCACCCACAAAGATATTTTCATTCTTTTACTACTTTTGCATTCTTACTTAATTTACCTGTTTTGATATGAAACAGCAGCGTAGCTTTTCCATATTATGTTTCTCTTTGGGGTGTGAATGCTAAGTGTAAACATACCAAACACCAGTTTGACTTAAAACAACTGCAGAGTGTTCAGGGACCAGCCAGGAGCTGGGTTTCCTACCAGAAATTCCCAAATAGCTTTCATGTGAGCTAAACATTGATGAGGTCCCAAAACACAGTGCCAGTATCTTGTCCTGAAATGACATTTACTTGAGAATGTAATCTCTCATGAGAATTGCTCTCCTGGAGCTCCTGTCACTTTATCCTGCTCTTCAGAATCAGTGTCTTGCTTTAGCAGCCAATAACACAGCCCTCAGCTGGTACTGCCACCTCTGAAAATTCTGGTTTATTTGACACATTTAGTCTGCTGGTCTGGTTTGACTACAGCAAGAATAAAAAATCAGCTGATGACTGGGATGACCAGGAGACTGAGGATACCACTCTGGAGAAGAACTTCCCTGCTTAATCAGGAAAAGGAAGATTAGGAGAATGTGGTTACTATCTGTAGCTATATTAGGGAAGAGCTAATTAGGTTATAGTTTGGGCACAAACAAGAGGTAGGGTTAAACAGATAAGGAAAATTTGCAGAGTTGCAATTAATGGAAGTTTTTCCCCAGCTAGGGCAAAACCAGTTTGGTTTTAAGGTAGAATATGACGAGCACCCAGAAAAGATCCCAAAACACTTAATTGTGAGGGCAGGGACTGGACATGTTGAGCCAAGAATTAACTTCTATTGCACTTGGGAATCCCACAGCAATACTTATAGCAAACATCATCAGCCTTCCTGTCCTGAGGTATTCCTGTGGTCTCTGGAGACCTCCACTCCTCAAGGCAGTTCCTCATTTCCTGCCCGCCCAAGCAGCTCCTGCAAGCCCATCATGGATGTCAGGACATGAGAACACAGCTCCTGAAAAGGTGAGGGAAGAGCAGGGGACCCCAAGCAGAAATCAAACAACCACTTTAGGGTTGTTCTTTTGTACTTATTGATGAGCACATTCATCTCCATGAGCAATCTCATACCTGCCTACTTAGAGAAAGTTGTAACAACACAAATAGGGTAGCACTCCATCACTGGAATGTGAAAATCCATGCTAGGCATTTTGGCACTCTGTGAACTGAAGTTAACATGTATTTTGTTTCTTTTCCTGCAGTTTCACCTGGCTTTGCAGCCAAGTCCACACTGGCCTGGTGACTCACTTCCGCGGGCAAATTGTTGCAGAGTTTGAGAAGGAATTCCGGTACTTGTATGCAGAGTCCAGAGCAGTGACCAGCTTCTGTGTGCCAGATCCTGGGACATGTCTCTCTTCTTGGAATACCTCAAAAGTTGACAACTGTCTTCTAAAACCCACTCAGGGGAATGATACTGAGACCCTGAGCCCCTCCAGCAGCCTTTCCAATGTGAGCATCAGGAGCATAAAAGTGTCTCCCTTTATGAAAAACTCCAGCTGCAGTGCACACCAGGAAAAGCAAGATTCTAGCTCTGATTCTGGCAATAAGAAGGGGAAGGAGGACACATTCCTGAAGCCCACTTGCCCTAAACAGCAAGAAGAACCACCAGACTTGGTGAACAGTCCTCCAAATAAACCCATCCCAGCCTCATATCCCAAATCAAACCTCATAACAGCAAGGACTTTCCTGCAGCCGGAGCCTTCTGCCAATAGACCTGGTAACCAGGGGGACTCTAAGGCCAACAGCAGCCACTGCTCCCCGCCGAGAGCGGGGCAGCCGCTGCAGTCCCTGTCAGAGGGCACCGGCAGCAGTGGGACCAGCCTGAAGCAGAGAGCACCTGTGGCCACCTCCGGGGAGCTGCCAGCTGAAAATGAGAATGTGTTTTATGGGGTGGAAAAGAGACAGAGCCCTGGACATGGCCATTTTGACCTATTCTCCCCATACAACCACCTCAAACGGGATAAAAAGTCCGTAGTGCCTTGCTATGACAAGTTCCCAGAGGATGTGCTTCTGGAAAAGAACAGCGCGTACGGGGCGGAGAAGAGAATGACTCTGGGGCACAGCAAGCTGGACCTGATCACCAAGTACAACAAACTAAAATCCAAACACATACACAGTCGGTTCGAACTCTGACCTGGGCCTCGAGCTGGCCTCTGCTCTGATTTTCCAGGGGTTGCTTTTCCCTGCCAATCATCATGACTGGGGCTTGGAATCAAAACATTAGTCTTGTTCCTATTAAAAGGTGTCTAATCTATGTAGATGACTGATTCAGACGAGATTAGCAACTGCAGCTCAATTTTTCAATTACATGATTGTGGCTGGAGGGAGAAAAAAAAAATCACGTAAATATAATCCGCATTCTTTTTACCCATTTGGGAAAGAACCATTTCCCCTCAAACTTACAGCAAAGCCATTGCTACACCTGGAAACTGGCCACTGAGGTCTTCAGGGTGAGCCCTGGTTCTCTCCATGCTGAGCAATTCCTCTCTCCATATCCATATGGTGAAAATGAAATGGCCAAAGGCAGGGGGATGTGAAAAATAAAGGAGTTGTTCTGCTGGAAAAAGCTGTGTTGGGTCCTGGTGGAGGAGGTGAGCACTGAGTGCAGCCAGTGCCCCACCGTGCTGAGCCATGCCAGGCCAGGAGGAGACAGGGACATGTGTGGGCACACGTTTGGCATCTGCACACGGCTGACATTGGCACATCAGTGGTGTCACCACACGGATGGGGTCACACATGGTGGTAGCTGACACAGGTGGCCCCTAAACACAAGTGAGGCACTCAGGTCGCGGTGGCCTGTCAGCTCACGGGTGACACATCTGCTGTCCTACAGCACAGGTGTCAGCATGGAAGTGGTGCCCAGGCATGGCTCGTGTTGGAACAGGGACAGTGTCAGCACCTGGGGAGCACCAGGGCATGGGCTGGGGCTGTCCACAGATGGGGTGGCCCACAGAGGCCAGGGACAGCCACGGCACACCTGGCACAGGGACAAAGACAACCACAGCACGCCCAGCACCGGCACAAGGACAGGGACAGCCATGGCACACCTGGTACAGGCACAGAGACAGTGATGGACACCAGGGACAAGGACAGCGATGCCGCACCTGGACCCGTGGCGGCCTCTCTCTGTGTGGGGACACACGGGCCGCCTCGGCCCCAAGTGGGATCCGGGCACACGGGGACGGGTTGTGTCCCACAGGGCCGTGGCGGGGCCGGGCTGGCGAGCGGTGCCGGGGGCGGTGGCTCCTGGCCGGGGCCGGTCCCGGTCCCGGTCCCGCTCGGTCCCTGAGGGGGTCCGGGGCAGGTCCCGCCCCCGCTCCCCCTCGTGGCGCCCTGGGCGCTCTCACCTCCCGGCCGCTGGGGGACGCTGTCCCAAACAAGGGCGGCCGGCGCCGCTCTGCCCCGCATGCGCCCCGCCGGAAGCGGAAGCGGCGGCTCCTCGTGGTTCCGGCGGAGGCGGTCGAAGCCGCCGCGGCCCGTTCCCGTTTCCACTTCAGCTCCTTCCCGGCCCCGACCCCGACCCCGCCCAGTTCCCGATCCCGGTCCAATCTTGGTCCCGTTCCGCCTTCCTTCCTTCCCCGACGTAGCTCTGTTCCCATTCCCGTTCTCGGCGCCCTTCTTAGTCCCGTTCCCGGCTCCTTTCCCGTTCCCGTTCCGGCCCCGCTGGCATTCCCGTTCCTGCCATGGCGGTCCGCGCCAGCTTCGAGAACAACAACGAGCTGGGCTGTTTCGCCAAGCTCACCAACGCCTATTGCCTCGTGGCCATCGGCGGCTCCGAGAACTTCTACAGGTGAGGGGGCCCGGCCCGGCCCGGCCCTGCCCGCGGCCCCGCGGGGCCCTGACGCGGCGCTTTCTCCTTGCAGCGTGTTCGAGGGGGAGCTCTTCGGGACGATCCCGGTGGTTCACGCGTCCATCGCCGGCTGCCGCATCATCGGCAGGATGTGTGTGGGTACGTGAGGCGGAGGGAGCCTCGGGGGGACGGGGAAAGGTCGCGGTTCGGTCTGAGCCGTGCCGGGGTCTGAGCCGTGGGGCAGCGCCCCTCGCCCTCGAGGATTGTTTTAATGCTTCGAGAGTGTGAGGAGGAGGAAGGATGATCTCAAAGGGCTTTTCCAACCTGGCTGATTCTGTGAAGGACGTAGGGAAACAGAGACTCGCCCGGAGCCGGGGTGGGGGGAATGTTGGCTCTCGGGGCCAGGGAAGCTCGGCTGGTCCTCGGTGCCCAGGGAGGGGGAGGCATTAGCGAATGTGAAAGTCAGGGAAAAGCATTTCATGTATCTCTGCCTGGTGAGACCCTGTTAGGTCAGACCAGTGTTTTGCTTATTTGTTCCTTTAACCATTCAGTCGTGCTGCCACAGTCACACAAACAGTAGCACTGGGCCTTTTGTA
This sequence comes from Urocynchramus pylzowi, assembly GCA_013397555.1. Classification (NCBI taxonomy): domain Eukaryota; kingdom Metazoa; phylum Chordata; class Aves; order Passeriformes; family Fringillidae; genus Urocynchramus; species Urocynchramus pylzowi. The sequence continues at coordinate 54,472 of VZRH01005872.1, read as the reverse complement.
GGACAAACGGCATCTGCAGGGAGAGTTTCTTGTCAAATGTCTCACTGAGAGCCTCGGGCCTCCTTTTGTCCTGTTGGAAGAGAGAAGGGGGTAGAGATAGTGCCGTTCACCCACACTCTGCTTCAGCCTGGTTTTTCTTTTCCTGAGGTGCTGGTTGTTTTTACACCTCCTGGGCTGAGTTCTGGAAGAAATGCACAGAGCAAGAGCAGCTCAAGCCATGTGTGAACAGCAGGGAAGTGCTAACACACCCTGTGGAAACATTATTTTCATTCTGTTCTATTTCCTTTTGTCACTTTAGGGAACAGACACGGGCTGCTGGTCCCGAGCAGCACGACAGACCAAGAGCTGCAGCACATCCGGAACAGCCTCCCCGATTCCGTGCGGATCCAGCGTGTGGAGGAGCGGCTGTCGGCCCTGGGCAACGTCACCACCTGCAATGACTACGTGGCTCTGGTCCACCCGGATCTGGACAGGGTACAGGGCTCTGGGACGCTTCCACATTCAGAGTGGGGCTGGGAAATGCTGCCCACGCTGAGGCTGCAGCGGTGGCGAATGTGCTTGGGAGAAGGGAAGGAGGGGGGATCCTGTGTGTCATGGGACAGGACAAGGGGGAACAGCTCCCCACTGACTGAGGGCAGGGCTAAATGGGATATTGGGAAGAAATTCTTCTCTGGCACAGGCTGCCCAGAGAAGCTCCAAGCCCCATCCCTGGAAGTACCCAAGGCCAGGTTGGACAGGACTTGGAGCAGCCTGGTGTGGTGGAAGGTGTCCCTGCCCATGGCAGGGGGTGGAATAAGATGAGTTTTAAGGTCCCTCCAACCCAAAGCATTCTGTGAATCAGAGATCATTGGGTGCAGTTTGCTTTGGGTGCATAAAATTGGGTCAAGAGTGTGCACGGGTCTAATCAGGAGTGTAAGGAGGAGTGCAGTGAGGACCATGGGAGGAGTTACAAGCTACAGCTGAGTGAGCCAGAGCACATCATAGTTGAAGGAGACCATGGATGTGCATCATTACAGGGTTCTGCAAGAAAAATAGAAGGTTCTTGTATGAGAGTTTAAAATAAGGGCAGAGGAGACAACGTCACTCCTATTTTATGTCTGTGAACAGGAACCTTAATAGCATTGAGGGAGATGTGTTGTGTGGCTGCAGGTCCTGACAGTGTTTGATTCCAGCTTGTGCTAAAGGTGATGAAGGAATGGGGCTTAGTGGCAGGAGTGCAAAGGGAAAAATAAGGGGATGGGATTTTAAAAAACTAAATGTTTTTAAAAAGAGTAAAAGGTAAAGTAAGATGGCCAGAGAGAGAGAGAAATCAAAATGATTCACAGTGAAATCTGGAGAGGAAGGAAGTTGTTAGAGTTATGAGAAGCATAAGATCATTTTTTCCCAGTGGTTTGGGAGCAAATAGGACTGGTTTGCTGAGAATTGATAGAAGTGATTTACTGCCAATAGAGAGGGGGGATTTGGGCATTTCTCAGCAAAAGCATGAGGTTGTGTTTATAGTGACACAGGAAGCTGAAAACATGTGGAGTGTGGGGCTTGGCTGTGTGTGTTACTGTAGCTGGGTTGCAATGGGCTGTGCAGTGTGGAGGCTCCCAGCTGAGGGCTGTGTGCAGGAATAGCTTGACTTCCCACTCCACAATACTGTTGTTTGGCTGAAGGCTTTATCCTCCTTCCATTTGCAGGAGACCGAAGAGATCCTGGCAGATGTGCTGAAGGTGGAGGTGTTCAGACAAACAGTAGCAGACCAGGTGCTGGTTGGAAGTTACTGTGTTTTTAGTAACCAAGGAGGAATCGTGCACCCCAAAACTTCAATCGATGACCAGGATGAGCTGTCTTCTCTGCTGCAGGTCCCACTCGTGGTAAGGCATTTGTGGAGTGTTTGCTCCTCTCATTCCCTCCCAGCATTCAGGTGCAATGTTTCTCCAGCTCAGGGGCTCCCAGATACTGTTTTTCTGTGAAGTGATTTTGAGTGGGAGAGAAGACTTGAACCAAGTCTTCCAGACAGTTTCCTGTCTTTCCTGATTCTGAATAAGCTGCTCAGTGCTTTTAGCTGCCTTCTGAAATTTTGCTCTGCTGGGGTTGTACACATTGTGCAGATGCAGAATGTGAGGCTGTTTGTGGTTTGGCTGAAGCCAGTGTTTATAAAGATTAAGTAAGAAACTCGTGTGCCTGCTCAGTTGGATGTGTGAATGCTGTTATTCTTCCTGCTCATTGGATTCTCTGTCACTGAATGCCTCATGAGTTTCTCACCAGAGAGTAAAGGCTGTTCATTAATCATGTTATCTGACACCTTCAAGACTTTGCTGGTGGCAGAGTTGCTCTCTTCAGCAGTGTGAGCTGAGCCACCCTGCAAAGAGCTGTGCCAGGGCAGTGTGAGGAGCTGTGCCAGGGCAGTGTGAGGAGCTGTGCCAGGGCAGTGTGAGGAGCTCGTGCCAGGGCAGTGTGAGGAGCTCGTGCCAGGGCAGTGTGAGGAGCTCCTGCCAGGGCAGTGTGAGGAGCTCCTGCCAGGGCAGTGTGAGGAGCTCCTGCCAGGGCAGTGTGAGGAGCTGTGCCAGGGCAGTGTGAGGAGCTGTGCCAGCTCCTGCTCACGGCTGCTGTGTCCGGCAGGCGGGGACGGTGAACCGCGGCAGCGAGGTGATCGCCGCGGGGATGGTGGTCAACGACTGGTGCGCCTTCTGCGGGCTGGACACCACCAGCACCGAGCTCTCCGTCATCGAGAGCATCTTCAGGCTCAACGAGGCTCAGCCAAGCACCATTGCCACCAACATGAGGGATTCCCTGATTGACAGGTAGGGAGGATCCTCCTCCGGGCAGAATCATGGTCAGAACAGGCAAGATTTTATTATAAAAGCAGCTGGTTTCTTTAATTATCATTTTTTCACTTCCTCTCCCCTTTTGTTGGTTACTGGCAGCAATTACTCATTGGGTTATGGAATATTCTGTTGTAATGAGAATCCTTTTTGTGAGAACTGACATCTGTTTCAGCTGGCAGATTTTCTTTCGTAACTAACTGTTCAGTGCTCAGCTATGTCACGAATGGGTTTTTTTTAAAACAAATCTTATTTTAAAAGTTAAAATACCAGTGACTTTGCTTGTTGTCTTGGCTTTTGATCACTGTAGTTATTCAACTGTTATTTCAAATGCTTGCTGTAACCATTTATAGAGCCAAAAAGACTGTGGAACTTGTCAGCTGCTGCGGCCGTAAACCTCTTACATTTAAAACTGCTAACTTGAATTTTTTTTTTTTAAGCCTTTTTGTTAAGGGCTTTGTCCAAGTTACTTTTTAATGCGAGGCAGGTGTTGTTTTCTGTCTGGAGTGATAATGATACGAGACCTTCCCCATTAATTAATGTATGTAAATGTTTTTTCATAAGCAAATGTTTTTACATTTAGGCATCAGCATAGATGAATGTCCTGTGGGAACTGATTTTGGGCCTTGAGTTGCAACCCTGAGCACCACTGATGTGGTGCTGAAAGTGTGTTCCTGAACTTCCTGAGCCTTGTAACTTGGTTGCTGAGTTCTCAGCCACAATCTGGGAATTGTTTATGGCATAAGGAGTTCTTCAGTGGAAAACCCTTTAAATTATTCTTTTGCCTGTTACAGTTTGGGTACAAAGTCTTGATGTCTCTGAGCATATCAGAGCTGTAATTAAACCTGCTCTGAGCTGTAGATCATTACCTGGGCTGGGCTGAATGTGCATTTGGCCTTTGCCAGCCTGTGAGGTCTGATCCTGTCAGCAGCCACAATGTCTTGCTTCCCTCTTTTCATAGGTCCTTTCCTAGGAAAGGAAATTTCTTCTGGGCCTTTGTAGTGGGATGGTGAGAACTGACTGAAGCTGGTATTTTGAAATGCCTTTTGCATTCTGGTGCAACTAAACCTTCTTTCTGTTTTGTCTTTTAGCCTGACATGAGCAGTGTTGGTTCCTACTTCCCAGAAAGCTCCTAAGGAGTGAAGTGTTGAGCTGCACTTTGGATCACAGACATCCAGATCTTCTGATGATGTTTCTGCAGGCTTGGCCCAAAGGAGAGGCTACAAAACCAAATTTTTGTCATCTTTTGTAAACTGTTACCACAAAAACTGACAAATGACATGCATAAGATACAAATAAGGAATGCTCTCTATCCCTTTGCTCAGTTCTTCAGCTCTGCTTTCTGGTTCTGTGATGCCAACTGAGCCCCTCAAATTACCCCACAATTTTTACTCTTGTGGCTCTTGGATGTTGATCACTAGAGATTATTTTGCCTTAAGTCTTGCATCAGTGTCCTGCTGCACAGCAGTTTGTTTTGGCACTACATGTGCTGCCCTCTCTTTCCACACTCCTGCTTGAGTGATGTTTCTGCTCTAGGTATATGTAAGACCCCTTTGTATGTCCAGTACCAAAAATACAGTAGTTTACTTGCCACACAGTAATTCAAAAATCATCACCTCCTCTTTTGCCCTGACTTGCAGCTGTTCCCATGGGATGGTGATTCTGAAGTGATCAGCTTGGATAAAAACTGGAGTTTTTCAGTGTCAATCCAAGGGCTTTTAACAATAACAGCATGGGAGTCCCTGGACCAGTGTTTAACCTGGTGTCACCTGTGCTGCTTCTGAGGTACCTGCAGGAGAGGGCTTAAAAGGCACACTTGCCAGTGGGCTTAATTTGTCCTGCAGTTCACCTCCTACCATGGGAAACTCTTGGAAATCAGCAAATCCCAATAGATTTGGACCACCTTATCTGAGTTCCCTTGAAGACAAAGGTTAAATAGCATGGTTCTAAGCAGTCAGTCAGTCAAAAGCTACAGATTTGGGAGCTTCCTCATGAAGAGCTCTGCCTGTGCCAGATGAAAGCAGCTGTAGGTGCTACTTTCAGGCAGATTGTAATTTCTTTCTACACAGCTGTTGCTCAGTGATAACTCATTTCAGTTGCTTTCCTGCTTGCCCATTAAGGGTGCACTGAAGGCATAGGAGTGCCTCCATTTCCCATCCTGAGGTTAAGAGGAAGCTCTCACTTGTCTCCACACAGCTGTCTTGCTCTCAGCTGAGTTCTCTTGAGGAATGATGACCTGTGGGCTGTACGGGCAGAGCTCTTTTCAGCCCAGGTGCTTTGGGCTTTGTAGAAAATTGAGTAAATTTCCATTTTTGTTTTACTGTCTGGATGTTTAGGGAAGGCTTTGTAAGATTTGGCTGATAAAAGGTTACTCCAAAATAGATTGCCATGATCATCTGTGATCAGATATCAACCCTTTAATATGCACCACCTGTCTTGGCCCTGACTCCAGGTCTCCTCTCAGCCTATCTCAGTATTTAGAGTGAGAAGCTTCTCCCCTTTGGCCACCTCACAGGGCTCAGCTCTTGGGTAGAACAAATATGATATCTCTTAAATGTGGGTCTGTGGGTATCCTGAGCTGGTGAGATGGACCTGTGTACAAGGAAAACAACTGTAATAAAGAATGGATTTAGAAACATGGATCATGAGAGAGGATAAATGTGGTGTTTCAATGGCAAGTTGTCTCCCAGAAGACCTGTGCAGCTCTTTAAAGAGTCCGCAGGGATAGGGAGAAGGTCTCTTGTAATGTTGTATTTTCAAAAGGCATTTGGGGACCTTGGGTGAGTGATCCCATGGAATGAAGGAAGCCCTCACTTGTCTGGTTTAGGAAAGTCAGTGGATTAGGGCAGGGAATTTTGGCCATACTGACTGACTAGTGAGGATGAGGACTGGATAGAAAGGGAAACTCAGTGCAGCTGGGTGTGAAGTGAAGCACATTGTGGTTAAGAATCCAGATTTCACCCAGTAGTGGTGAACTCTGAGCAGTGCAAGAGCACATTTCTGACTGAAGATCCATATTGGAACAGACTCTGGCTTCAGTGATGGTCAAGAAAGCAAACAATGTCTGGAGCTAATTAGGAAAACAAGCCCAAACAGCCCAGAGCAGCATTAGCTGGAAATCCATGATGCATCTTTATCCTGAGCTCTACGTGTAGATGAGATGCAAGTGTTGCACAGTGGTTGCCAAGTGTTTCTGCAAATAGATATTTTGGGGTAATGCTCATCTACATTAAATTTTGGGTCTCAAACTCCAAAAGAGGCAGGGGAAAGGAGGGGTGAAATTCTCATACTGCTGTCCATGGCTTGCCCTGAGGTCTGCCCTGCAGTGCCAGAGCTGGCAGGAGCAGGGTGCTGAAGAGGAGGCTGAGTACTGCACTGTGTCACAGCAAGGGTGAAATGAGAACCCAGGTGAAGGGTTCCAGAATGGCAGGATTCCAGGTGACAGGCCCTTGTCATGACAGCCTGGGACACAAGCACAGTGCAACCCCTGACTGCCCCTTTTCCATGTGCTTTCATCTCCAAGGCAGCACAGCATGTGTGCTGATGCTGCCAAGAGGTGTTAAGGAATAGTCAATGAAATCAAATTGTTCCCAGAGCTGAGTTCCTGTGGGTTCTTGGTATTCTTAAATTGCTAAGCTACAGAGGTGTGGGTTACATAGCGTGACTAAAGCCACCTGGCACCTTTGCCATCAGGCAGTCAAAGGCAACATGTGACTTCAGGTGCTGGGAAGGGTTGCAGGAATGATCAGAGGAACTAAAGGAGTGCTGGACAAATAGGTGATACTATGAGAAGGGCTGGAATCTAGCCCTGGGGTGAATGTGACAGGAGGGAGAAAAGCAAATCTCACAACTCTGGGTTCAGTGGGAAGGTCTTGGGGTGTGTAGCTGTGTGTGCTTTAATGGCCAAAAACTTGTCAGGATCCTTTACAGAGGTTTCTAAACCTCCGAGTCCTCACAATATGAGTGGAGATCTTGAGGTTTAATGACTCGTTATAAGTTTGAAATAACTAATCTATCTTAGTGGAGGACCAGCTTTTGCGAATGTAGTGATCATGTATCCCAGCAAATGTCTAAATTTCCAGTAACAATGAGCCTGAATGGTGATTAAATTATTCAAAGTAGTCAAAAATTGGAAAAAAAATAGAATATTGAGTGCAGTATAGTGAGTATGGCTGGCAGCTTGTCCAGGGTGTTCCAAGGTCCCTGGGCTGTCCAAATCCCTGTGCTGCAGAGCAGGATCACAGGAACGCAAAACAGCCTTTTGCTTGTTAGAGTTGAATTAGCACTGCTGATCCCTGCTCCCGTGTGGGAACAATATGTCCTGCATTTCTGGACAGGAGCTGGAACACAGCCCCTGCCCACAGAGAGCTTTGGCCTGGCTGATGGGCAGCGAGTCCAGTGCTTCTGTAGCACAGCACAGGATCCCAGCAAAGAGCTCCAACGTGGGAACTGTCCCTTAGACAAAAAAAACCATGTTTATGTCCAGATCCAACTTACCCCACGACTGCCCATGGGCTGATCTTAGCAAAACAGAGGTGATAATGAATGGGATTGTGCTGGAGGAAAGCTGCTCCCCCCTCCTGCAGCCCCCTGTGGCTGCAGAGGGATGTTCTGACCCCCTGAACACCTCCTGGAATACCTCATCCCCTGGAAACTCCCATATGTAACACCTGCCCCAGGAGCCAGGCATAGGGCAGGTGGAAAAGGCCCCAGGGTATTTCTGTGGCTCTGTGGAGCAGCAGCTGAGACTGGGTTTTGGCAGCCCAGGGCAGCAGCTCACCTTGCTGCAGCCACCCCGGGCACAGGGCTCAGCCTCCTGCCCGCCCGGGCACTGTGCTGCCTGAACAGCTCGTTCCTTGGGCAGGCCAAAAACCTAACTTTGGGGCAGGGGGGAGAAAATACAAACAAACCCAGACATAGCTCTCCGTTGTAAACTTTTTTTTTTTAATAATTTTTTTTTTTTAATGATGGCTGTTGGAAGTTGCTCAAAGGTTTGGGCTGTCGCAGTCCTGGCGAGATGGCAGCGTACAGATGAGACCGAGGTGCCAGGTGGCTGTGGCGGCCGTGGTGTGTCCCACCACACCTCTGGTACACAGAGCAACGCGGAGTAGCGTGGGGGTGTCTGATCAGGAGCTCTGATTTCGTTTGGTCCTTCGCACTCCTTCACTCATCATGAGACGTTAGCACGTTTTGTCACTACAGTTCAAAGTTTCGCATCTACGAGCTTCTCACTTACTTTGTAATATGTTGGTAATAGTTTATGTTTAAACACAATAAACAGCTTGGCTATGGAAATCAGTTATGAAGGACAAAATACAGTTTGAGACTAGATGTTAATGCAGTCCTAGTGGGCTTCACCAGACGAATCTATGTGTCTATCCTGCTTCACCAGAGCAATATTTGAGCACTAATTAGCAATCCAGAAAGCTAACGATCTCTCTGCTGCTTTGTTCCTCATTGTAATTAGGAATACTTTTAGTGTGTTTGTTGTCCTTGGGGGCTTTTTTCAGAGCTGACATTACAAAGCTGTACTTTTTCTATACTAAGTGGACATTCTGTGCATTGCACTTCATTGCACTCAATAAAATTCAGTTATAGGCAGAGGGTTTAGGTTAATCACCTGTTCCCCATGGTGATTGGGCAAAGCAATTCCTGTGCTGACATGGATGGCACTTCTGTACAGTGCTGACTTCACCGTAACACTGTACTGCAAAAGGCTCTTCCACTCTTATTCAACCTGGTAAAAATATCAGCATCAACATGAAAATCAAAAGTTTGTGGCTAGGGCACTATGTCCCGAACCACTCACAACTGTAAGAGGGACAAGCAGAAGCTACTGTTGTAGGAAGAGATCTGTGGAAAGTCACTAGCTGAAAATTAAGGTATTTTTCTTGCCTTTACCTGATTTTTATGGCTCTGTCAAACATGGTAAACTCATTCTACTGTGTGGCATGCTTCCTTTGGTCCTTGCCAAATATTTGCCTGTGAAGAAGTGGGCGAAACAAACCCCCAAATTCTGAAGGTATACAATGTTCGTAACATCTACAGGGGTTGGATTTAGTTTTATAAACAGGCCTAATTCTTACTGAACCTTGATTATTTCAGCAAAATATAATGACAACCTCACTCCAAACAAACATTTCCATTCTCCTGAAACCCAACATACAAATTCCACAATCTAGTTACACATGCCACAGAACAACAACTCGTCTTTCCCCAGCGTTTGAATGGGCAGAGTGCAGTCTGTCTATACACATTCCCTGTATTTCGATAACCATTGGTTCCTGGGTTCTTGCTGGCAGGAGCTTAAACCAACTTACATGACATTTAAATATTTCTTTCATGAGTGGCTCCCAAAACAAAAACCATGATTGTTTTGGTTTTTTTTTTAAGACCCGATTACTTTGTCTTCAGATTGTCCCAGTCTAGGGCTTGATGTTGCCAGGTGTCTGCTTTGGTGCTTCTTGAGCTTCTGCTCCGCACTCTGGTACCTCTTTGAGTGCTCGGTGGTTCCTCGTGCACTGTGCTGAGTGGCAGCATTGATTAGTTATGAATGTACAAAACATCTGACCAGCAGGTATTGGAAAATCGTATCCAGGTAGATCCCTGGATTTTTTAATAAACTAAGAAGATTTTTTAGAATGATTCAGCATCAGAATGTCTTCTTCTTATGACACTAAAATTGTTCTTGTTCATAGATTTCATGATCTTAATTAATTTATGAGACAGCTATTAAAAAAATGGTTCTGTTCAGAGGTGGTTTAGCTACACTGGAGAATGCTGGGTTTAACAGGGAGCACTGGTGCAGGGAACTGAAGGAAGTTTCCCAGATCAGTTGAAACCTGTCTCGAAGACTCTGGTGCTGGCAGAGCGAGCCGGTGGATGGCACTGCGACTGGCAGGTGACCAAAGCAGTACAAAGGAAAGAGGCTCCACACTGCAAGGCTGCCTGCATGTATTTTTTCCAGTTTTCCTGCTTATTTCCATCCCAGAATGTCCAAAACTTGTAGGTCACTGAAGTAGTTTTGTTTGGTACACTTTTCAATGCATTTTTTTCCTCTTTTTTGTGTGCGTCCATAGTCCTCATCAGCTCAATGAGTTGAAATGTGCAGCAGGCTGTGTCATACCCATTCCTGGACAGGTCTTTTGTAGTACACAACATTTTGCTGCACCTCTTTGTTTTTAAACTGGAAGATTGTATATACCAGGACAAGGATACACAGAGACAGGATGCAGGGGATCACCACTGCGATGGCATTGACAGTGCTGGGCATGTCATTTATTGTCACCATGATATCCACGTCGTCGTGCGGGAGGCGCCGGTCCTTGCTCCGCTCAACTTCCTTCTGGTTACAGCCCATCCAGTCCTTGAGGATCGACCTGGGGTAGCCTGGCTCCACACTCAGCCTCTGGTTATCGAACTTCCAGTACTCCTTCCCTTTGTAAAAGTAGGTGTAAACTAGGAGACAAAAGAGAGAGTATTTCTCACTATTTCCAGCTAATGAGCTGTGCTTGTGGGAGGACATTAAGGGAGCCTGGGAAACCTGAAGATGGACACTACCTAAGTCAATAAAGCACAGTAATACAGAACATTCCCAAGCCATTGGAAAGTGAAGGTGGTTTTGGAGCTGGGATTTGAAGGAGAAGCTGTAACCCTGGCTAGTGTGTTCAACATTGCCCATGGAACACCATTCCCCATGGCCAAGACAAGCTGGGAATTAAAAAAGAAAACCCTACTATCTTTAAAGGAAGGGTTCTACAGTGAGTTATTTTTTATTAAGGCATCTGTAAATATGTGCTCATCATTACCAAGTGATTAACATCATCTGCATGGTGCCAGCATGTGCCTGGGTATGACAGTGTTTGGAAGAACACCCCATTTCTGTTCATTCAGCCTGAGGGATCAAGTAATGAGTAAGATGAGTCCTTCTGCCACAGAATCCTGAAGATTTGGCCTGTGTTAAGGAGCAGTGTTGTCCTGCTGCTAATAAAAGGGTGATGCTTTATGCTACATGTTGTTTGAAGCACCTCCCTCTCCCCAGATGACCCATTTTCTAATGACTCTCAACTTACTAGAAAAAAAGAAAGAAAACAGGAGAAGGGAGCTGTGGTGAAAGTGTTGGTCTCCTGCACTGTTGCCCAGCTTAGCTGGCTCTCACTGCCATCCCTCCAGCCTGGCCCAGCCCTCCAGCCCTCCTCTCATACCGTATCTCCAAATCTGAGCACAGCCTCAATGGCACAAGCCCCTTCTGTTGGCTCTTTCCCTAACATGAGGAGGAGGAAATCTTCAAATCAGAGAAAGAAATGTGTTGGAAGGAGCCTCTGGAGCTCCAAGCCCCTGCTCAGAGCATAAATTCAAGGCTAACTTACTAACATCAGACAGGCTGGAGCCTTTAGCAGAGAGCCAGAGCTCACTACAGGTAAATTAGGAGGAAATATAAGTTCCAGCACCACCAGAACCAGGGCCCAGGAAAAGCTGAGTAGGGTCTATTGCGGCAGAAAAAGTCCCCTTCCCACAGAGCTGGATTGTCACAACGTGGTTTAGCAGCTGAGGAGGTGTGTGGGTTGGGATGAGGGTCAGGAAGGATCTCAGACTGCTGCTCTCACAAAGCCCTGGTGACCCCAGGGCTTCTGAGACTTGATTCCTGGATCAGAATATACTCAAAACACTCCACATCCAACCGCCCAGCTCCCAGCACAGACCAGCTCTTCCCAATCTAGCAGGTGCAATGACTGCAGACACATACAGCCTTCCTTGCTGATGAAAGCCCCCTGAGGAGCCTGAGGGATTCCTCTCCACACGGTGATGGGCTTTGGGTAGCCTGGGTCCGTTGCTCTCTTGTCCTCGTTGTACCTCCAGTACCTGTCCCCTTTGAAGAAGTAGGTTTTGCCCACGGGCTCCCAGCGCAGCGCCGTGTCGATGCCCTCCCGGGGCAGGCAGCTCCCCAGCTCCACCAGGCTGTGAGGGTAGCCTGGCTCTGCCGTCACTTCTTTAAAAACCCAGTACTTATCTCCTAGAGGTGAGTGGGGACACAAACAACAGATTGGCCTGTTAGGAGTCGGATCGATGTGAACCTAAACAAACCGCAGTGAACCGCAGAATGTTGAGGACTTCCAGGCTTAACTGTAATCTGTGAAAAAGCTGCTCCTCCACTTCATTTTGAATCTGAAACCTTATTTCATCTGCTGCTCCTCATCTCTTGTTTTGGGAGAGCTGTTGAACAGCCCTTTCCCATTTACCTTCTCATGCCAGTCATGATTTCAGACTTGTCTCAACCCCTGTCTGCCATCCTTTGTTCAGGATGAGGTGTTGATCAGTCCAAGCTTTTCAGACATTTCTGTTGCCTTTCCCTGAGCATCTCAAGGTTTAGGAAGCTGAGGCACTGAAGTTGCAGACACAAATCCAGAAGCCCAGGTACTGTGGTTTTGTACTGGCCATGCTTTCCAGCCACCCTTCCTTGCTCACAACTTGCTCTCAAGTTACAGGATCCTGTTCAGGCACTGTCACTATACAAGGAGCTACAGTGGGCCCCAGCACAAGGTTGGTCATTTTGTCTGTTTAGGAGACAATTGTCTAGAAATGAGGTTTGGGAGTGCCCTGCACCTGGAGAGGCCTCAATGTCCTTGCAAAAGGTGTTCAAGGAGATAAGCAGGACACTGGCACTCCCTGGGAAATAGGAGCTGTTTCTTGCTATCACATGAAAGCCAACTTCCCCTAATTGATATTAACTTTATACAGAGATTGTCCTGGCAAGGCCAGCCCACATTGAACTGTATTTTAGGAATCAGTGGCTGCTTGAAGTGCCCCCTTGGAAAAGGGCAAGTGTGCAGCATACTTGTTTTCACCATTTTCATGCCATAAAAGCAGCCTGAGCTGAGGCAGGAGTGGCTGGCTCGTACTGAACTGTACTGTACCTTTGAAGAAAACGAATTTGCCATCAGAGCGCTCATAGGCTGCGTCGATCTTTGCAGGGAGGCCCTTCCAGAACTGCTCAATCTGCATGGGATACCCCTCCTGCACCCGGTTGTTGCGCAGACGCCAGAACCAGCGATCCTGAGGAAATCAGAAGCCTCTTGAGACTGGGTACTCTTGTCTTGCAGTCAGACCTGGCTGGGTCCAGCATCCAGCACTGCTAATCCTTGCCTAGGCCCCGCAACCATTACAGACACAAGTCCTGCTTCAGGTGACAGCTCCAAGCCAGCCCAACACTGTCTCCAGTGTGGGAAGTGCTGTGGAGGGGAGATGGCAGCACAAAGGGGGAGATATTGATTGATGGGGCTGTGAAAAAGGGTGGAAAGAAGGAGAGGGAAAAAGAGCAGGGGGGAAGAGAGTCCACAGCTGTAAGCATTGTGACCTCTCTATGTCTTGTCACTGAGGTGTCATGCTTGTCCTGGTTCAGTTGAAGCTTAGCCCTTGGAGCCCAGGAGAGCCAGAGAGCCTGAACATCACATGGTGGTTGTGTGAAACACACAAGGTATAAAGGCACAAAGGAGGTAGGAAATATCCCTTTAGATATTCGATCATTACTTAAAGCTGCAGTGGATGCTCAGGGATGAGCATGAGCAGGATGAGCATGAGCAGGACCTTTGACACTTCCCCCAGATACCATCTTTACCTTCAACTAGTTTAATTTCAGGAATCTTCTGCAACTGATGTGGTTTGTCCATTTAATAACCTTCAATATGTCCCTTTCCACACGTCATACCCATTGGGCAGAGTGAAAACTGCTGGTATTTTGGGAATGGAATATTGGATGTCCATATTCTGTTGGTACTCTAATGGGTTATTGAGCAAAGGGCTGTAGGAAGGGCTGTAGTTTAAAAGAAAGATTGACTCAAACTCCCCAGGTAGGCTGAGTGCTCCTGGAGCCCCAGTTCCACACATGTCACCTCTGAGACAATGAGGCCTGCTCCCAGAGAAGCTGTGGCTGCCCCATCCCTAAAAGTGTTTCAGGCCAGCTTGGATGGGGCTTGGTCTAGTGGAAGGTGTCCCCGTCCACGGCAGAGGGTGGAATAAGGTGGTCTTTAAGGCCCCTCCCAACCCAACCCACTCTAGTATTCTGTGGTTACCCATGGTATTGGTATTGCTTCCTGGCTTTACAGGTGGCTCCTCTCAGGCTTGGTGGCATCTGAATTCTCTGCCAATGCACCCAGTTCACATTTTGGAGCACAGGATGCTTGGGCAGTTTGTAAATCCCATTAGGCACTGTTTCCGAATATTACAGAACCAATCTGCTCACCCTTCCTTCCAATATCGCTCAGTCATCACCCCCAGAGGAACAGAGCTATTTTCACAGACATTTCAAATCTCACTACCAAATACTTCTATTAACCTTTTCCAGCAATAAAATGAAGGGAAGACTCATGGGTAAGTGGGAATTCTCAGTACCTTGAAAACAAACATTTCTCCTCTAAAGAGAGCCACAGTGTTAAAGTTGCCATCACAGATGTTTGGTTTGGAGCCAGGGAGAGCTGGCCTATCACCCAGAGGAGGACTGGGAGGTCGTGGCTGTCTCTCATGCTTTCTTTCCGAAGTGGAGTGAATTCTGCGAACAGGAAGAGTTGGTAAAGGCCTGGTTGGTTCCAGGGGCTCTATAGGAGGACCTAGAAGGGAAAAGGAATATATTTAGCAAAGTGGACAAGCTTGTTTTTTCTGTAAGCTTTAAAAAGCTCCAGGCTGGATGGACAGCACTGCCAGGGATTTACGTACTCCTGATGCAGAGCTCATTCCCTAGAAACTGGGAGCAGAACAAGATGCATCCACACATGAAAACTATCCCAAAACACACAAGTGATAAGAATGAAAGAAGAGCCAGAATGTTTTTGTAGATCTTCCCATGGAGGCTGGAGCTAAAAGGAAGGAGGATCCACACCAGTCACGTTCCCAACTGAAATGAAAAGTGGAAACACTTGAATAGAAATATTTAGAAGACCATAAAAAAAAGGCAACAAAACCCCCTGGAAACCAAAGCAAAACCAGGAAAAAAAGAAAAGTTAGGGTGTGAAAACCAGTGCTACATTGTAAGTGGAACAGCAGGGAGCACTTTATTACACAGCAGTGAGCAATCTGTGCCGCCCCTGGTAAACAGCTGTGACAAGGGAGCTTATCCCACTCAAGTGATGACCTCCCAGCACAGTTCTCCCTTTCTATCCTTCCTCAACTCAGCTCTGGGACCTGACAAGGCCAGAGAAATAAAAAATACAAGTGAGCTGGACTGGAGCAGAGGTCTTAAACAGCCTCTTGCCATAGGATGTTTTCATTAACAGTGAGTGGTAAATCTGGACCAAATCTCACTCAGAGAGTCACATTTCTTGTTACTTCTCAGAGAAGGCCATGAGTTAAGATGGCAATAGACAGAAGGCCACTACAGCAAGGGATTTTAGTTGGCTTGAGATGCGAAGATGGTTTATTTGCAGGGATCATGGCTTCAATTTCATTCTGAGCCTGAAGGATAAACCCCCCACCTGTGGGCAGAATGGGGGCTGCTGTCATGGGTGCTGTTTCAGTGTCACAGTTTGGGGCCAAGGTGCTGTACCCCAGCTGGAGGTGGACACTGGCCCTGGACAAGGCTCATCCTCACAGCCTGGAAGAGCCACCCCGAGCTGGGCACCTGCCCATAGCTAGGGAAGAGATTTATGAAGAAGGATTGAGGTACCCATGGAGTCCACACATCTGTAAGGTTAGAAGAGGGCTTTTGCAGATAAACATTTTGAACTGTTCAATCTGAAATAATGGTTTAATGCCTGAGTCCCCATGGCAGCTTTACTCTTAAATGTTCCATTTTCAAAGGGTTCCTAAAATAGATAAGTACTTAACATGTCAGGGAAGGGTGACCAGATTAGGAACATCCTCACAGCTAATGACAAAGAAGCCATCAGAGAAAGCCACCTCAATAGTTGTTAATAAGGATGTAACAGTAAGAATCTCGTGTGCAGGTGTCATGGATATGATGTTCAGAAAGTATCACTTGGATGGTAAAGTCCACCTTCCTGCAGTCCCAGGAAGAAACCCCCACCAGCAAGTCCTGTAATGAGCACAGTGTTTCCAGGGCAGAGTCAGATTTCAAGCATAGAATATCCTCTATAATGTACAGTAAACTGCTCTAATGATTAAGCCCTGTTGCAGCTGAAGTCTGCCTTACCTATTGCCTGAGTTTGTGCAGCTTTAAATTCAGTGCTTTCTTTCTTAGGTCTGGTATCTCAACATTTAATCTTTTTCAGATCTTGATTGGAGTGCTTTTTAAATTATGCTTAATGAAGTAAATAAAGCAGTTCCTTTGGTCTGTTGTTGAAATGGCTTCTGGTTTTCAGATCTTGAGACTTACACCTCTTTCCTAAAGCTTTTCAAATGGATAACTATTTCTTCAGGTCAACTTGTCCTCATAATGTGATACTTTGTGCCATGTGCAGTTATTAGCAACTATTTTTATTTACTTTATTCCAGAGCTCTAATGAAAGACATCAAATATTGCTTACAGAAATACTTCATGAGGACTCTCTGATGATGATTATCCTTGGAAAGCTGTCTACGTGAAATGGATACAAATACTAGAGTGATAATGTGTATTTCTCATCCCCTCCAATCTTATTGGGGCAGTGCCCAGTATTTTAGCTGACCATAAAATTTCCAAACTGTGATACTGCTACTGCTAGAGACCTGTGGGTTTTCCCCAAATGGAATGCAGCTGAGGTCTGCAGACAGTGCCTGTGACAGGAGCAGCAGGGCTGGACCAGGCAGGGTGGGCACATCCCCAGCAGTGCTGCAGGGCAGCTCAGGAGGTGCTTTTGGAGACATGCCCAGGCCTCTGCAGTTGCTGTGCTTTTAGTCATGCTCAAGTTCATTAAATACATCCTTTTTGGACCAAGCTAAACTTGAAGATGCATTTCTGGAGTGCATCCAGGATGCTGCAGCTGTAAACAGGCACCAGGGGGCATGGCAAGAGCTGACCCACAAAACCACCTCCTTCCTCAGAATACATACAGCATGGGTGTCTCAGACCTCAGGATCTTATTTATTTCACACCATCCCTACAAGTGGCTGGATCTCCACATGTGCTGCTGCTGCTCCTGCTGGTAGCCGCTGACACTGTCTGCTGACACCCGCAGGACCTTCCTGTGGTGTGAAGCAAAGGCACCTCCCCAGGGGCAGCAGGTCAGCTGGATGTCTGGCACAGGCTGGAAAGCTCCTGGAGGCAGGGCTTGGTACAGTGGGACCTGCACACTTCCTGGAGCAGGAAGTCCTCAGCCAGTTTTGGATGCCAAAAATGGCACTTGGTGCCAGTGACAGAACCCAAGTAAATGAAGCCTGAAAACCAACAATTCACATGCTCAGTGAAGATGAACATGCCTGCATTAGGAAAGAGGAGTCTTGACTGGGACCTAAGCAAGAAGACAATAATCAGTGATTTACTGAGCACTGACAACACTCATTAAACAGCAGCATGAGCCCTTCCCTCTTGTGCTGCTTTCCCCAAGGATTTGAGTGGGTGTGGCTGGTAAATAACAGGGGAAAACCTCTAATGCCTGTCCTGCCTGAGAGGATTTCCCTGCCAACAGCCTGAGACAAGGGTCAGCTGTAGCCCATTGCTGCAGAAACACAAGGGAGGTGTAGTTTGCTGTTCCCCACCCGCCCCACTTTGCAAGGGGCAAATGCTGCCATGCCAAACCAGAGATGATCATGAGCAGTAAGATGAGGACATGACATTAATTTCTTCTTCTCTCTTTAAACAGAAAAAAGGGTGAGACAGGAGTAGCACCTAAATAAAAGATGAATGTGTCTGAGAAAGACCCATTGGACACAGAAAATCTGACACACAGAGAATCTGAACATAAGGTGCAGAATAGACACTGTAGTGTTATGCTTATAGGATGGAAATTTAACACCTCCATGACTGAAGTTACTAATTAACTGTCTCTGCACAAGTGAGGACCACCCGTGTACCCAGCCACAGCCTGCCCTGCCCTGTACAGGCAGTCTTGTACAGCTCCCCTATTCACCTTCAGTGCCCAGGGCCTGTCACAGTCATCTGTGGAGAAGAGGAAAGTTCAAACAGCACCTGCAACCCAGGGCACCAATGTAAAGGTTTTAATTAGCCCTAAAATGCCACTGAAGCAGCCCACATAGAACTGGCATGGCAGACAAAGTTGTACACACTGTAGTCAAGATGATGCCAAGGAGCAAGGATTCAGATGAACCAGGGATTTGCTTTAAGGAAAACATTTGCTAGATCAGTGGAGAGAGCTCTCAAGTCAGGCCCAACAAGGGAAGCTGGCCCTACATGTACTCACTGCTGGCCTTGGCCAAACCAGAGCTGGCCATGGCCAAACCAGACCTGGCAAGGCTTCCCACACATGCTGCAAGTGGTCTGTGACGTGTTTGGATTCAGACTTTGTAATTTCACTTCAAATACTCCTCTTACTGTCATTCAATGCTAGCCACAGAGGTTTCCTTGCTACCTTCACTCATTTTTGTTTTTATAAGCTAGGCCTTCTAATTTATTCTGATTGAAGATTTGTCTCTCTAGACTGCCTTTTCATTTCTAGTTGCTGCCTCCATTTAGTCCCTGGGTGTAGCTTAAGGTGGGAGGTGATCCTTCTGCTGTGCACATGTGAAGAGCAGAGGAGTACACTGAAAACATGGAAATCCTCAGGTCCAAGTGCTACTCAGGCAGAATTTGGTGTACAGTTATGGGGATGGGAAGCAGAAGCACAGCCTGTCCATTGGTGGAGAAAGTGCTCCCTCATAAGACCTAAGGCACTGCAGAGACCAACCTGGCACAAAAGCAGAATGAGCAGACCCCATCCATTAGGAAAGCTCATTGGTCATTCCTATTTCCAGACTCCCATCACAGTAACCTGCCTCCAAAACAGCTCAAGGCAGGATGGAACAGGTTTACCAGCAGCAGAGTGTGTGAACAAAGAGTCACTTAAGACATGCTGGCACTGTGGTAATTAATACAGAGACTGATCACATCCACCAGTGTGAGAGGCAGCAGAGTACACAAACCACATCCTCTGCCACTACACTTCTGAGCAGCTTCAGAGAATCAGACAGAGGAAAAATATCTAATTAGAAAAATCTAAGTGAGAGAAGTTATTGCATGGGTCTGCAAATGGACCTGAACACAGTCACCTAGTTATCATGTGTGATCCCAGCACCAGAGTCAAGTCCTCCCATGGGGCTGATCTTGCAGCCACTTCCACATGGGAAACAGGTAAGAAATCTCCTGGAGCTGGAAACTATGTTCGGGAGGGAAGCAACTTGCTGGGACTTTACAGACACTGTGTGGAGAAGAAGAGTTTCTTCCTCTCTATCAGAAGCAAGGCAAAGAATGTCAGAAAGCTTTTGGTCACAGCAGATCACCTTTAGAGTGTGACTTCCACCACTGGCACTTAGCCTCCTCCCTTCATGCTTCCTCTGTCGCAGACCATCTGAATACCAAGGTGACCTGTGAAGATAACACAGAGAGAGGAGGCATTTAGGAGCCACTGTGTCGATAGTTGAGGACAAAATATAATTGTACTGTCCTCCTGGCTATTGACAGAGTGTTCCCTCAACTGCACAGCACCTGCCTGGAGGCTCAGCACCTTCCTGGCTCAGCCAGTCCTAGCCAGTGGCTCCCCAAGCCTGCCAGCACAGAGGAGGCTTTGGGTCAGCTCAGGGGAGAGAACCATCCACTTGCAAACAAAGGCCTGTCCTTATCTTCTCAATATTCACTCCAAGAAGAAAACTATCCTCTAGACTACAGTTATGGCTTGAATAACTCACAGGAGGGTTTTGGTTTGAAAAAGTTGAGCTGCCAGTGTGTTTCTGCAGCACTGAAGCAGCTGTCCAGGTACACAGGCAAGGCTCCTCAGCCTTCTTCCAATCAAAGCCTGTGATCCAAGGGAGCCAGGGAAAGCAAGAGAAACCACCTGGCTGCTCTGCAGGCTCCAGGGCAGTGCAGAGAGGCCCCTGTTCACACTACATGATGTAGCTGCCAACAAGCTACCTCAGGGGCCAGAGATTGTCCACAAAACTCCAAGTGCAGGAAGGACTCCTTTCTCTCACTCACTCGACAAACTCACCCACAGACCACTTTGCACTTCTGGGCTCAGCCTTCAGGGCTGAAGCGAGTTAAGATGTCACAGTTAGCTTGGGTCCTTGCCACAGTGCAGAACAAGCCCCAGCACCCACAGAACAATGGGTGGACAGTCAAGGCCCCCATGATCATCACTGGGTGGCAGGAAGGGTTTCTTGAGCCCCTCTCACACAGACATTCTCCTCTGAATGACATCTGCCACCCAAGTGATAGAGTATTCACCTGGGAGACAAGTGTCCACAGCAAACATCCTTGCTCTAAGCCATAGGAATGCTTTCCGGGGCTCTGGAAAGAGGTGATTCACTTTGCACTTGGGTTCTTTGCTTTGGGTGCCAGAAAACTGGGTCAAAAATTCCCAGGCTTAGGCAGGCAAATGATGAGAGGTAGGGCTCTGCAAGATGCTCGTTTCCTTTTGGAAAAACTTTCAGAAGCCTGACATCTGCTCCACAGAAAAACAGAACATTTTTCTATACTCAGAAAGATCTGTAGGATGAGAAAAGTATTTTCTGCCCAGCCATAACACACACCAGTGTTTTTCCATCAGCTGAGAAACCTCCCAAGAGAGATGGGTCTCCCTCTCAGCCTCCCCTTTGGCAGAGTCCTCCAGGTGTCATGTGGAGCCTAAGGACAGCACTGGGAACCAGGCAGTTGCTCCCTGTGTTTCAGAGGAGTGGGAATGAAGACCTGGCATTTGGCAGGTGAGGCTCTGGATGCACCAGAGATGGAGTCTGGTGTTTCCTGCTGGGTCCAACAGAGTCTGTGGACAGAAGGAAAGGTACAAATGAAGTGATGCAACATAAAGAGGGTGTCTGGTATCTCTGCAATGTGCCAGAGATGAGGCACCAGGGCACATCCCTCCAGATTCCTGATTGCCAAGCATTTTCCTTGCTCGCTCCTCCTATGAGCACAGTACCATAGGGCACGGATCCACAAGTCCCAAATCTTGCAGCTTCTACAGATGAGATCTTGGATGTTACTCTGCTTCCTCCCCATGTCCAAGAGGACATTTTCAGAGAACATTTCCAGGTCCCACATGGCAGCAAAGCTTGCTCTGATGATCCTACTCACAGTACAGTGTCACCACATGGAAATTCTCCACCAGGTCTTTCTGCTGTTCCCTCACAAGTCATCTCACACATAGGTGTAGCTTACAAGTGACCTGGGATGGTCACAAGGGTCTGTAGGTTACAAGAATCTCTATGGCTGCCACTGGAAAAGGCACGGAGGTGATGGAAGCTGTGCATGCTGCACTGAGGGGGTGAGGCTGGCAGAAGGTCCTGGTTGCTCATGGACATTGTGCCCTGCTGGGCCCCTGTTCCTGGATGTCAGAGCTGGTGTAGTCCAGTTCCTCAGCCAGGGGCCTGAGTGATTTCATGCCCACTCTGGACCTCAGCCCTCAGGGGTGCAGCATGTGCACTGACTGGGATCTCTTCTCTTGAACTGCAGAGAAGATGTGTCAGGCTGAGACTTCCTCAGTGAGAATTAGGATGACTCAGATCTTGGAGGTTCTCTCCAGGGTTAATGACCTTGTCTACCTTTGAGTGATTAGGAGACCTGCCCTTTGTGACCTCAGGCTTTGAAAGGCCCTTGAAGGTAATGGCCTGGTTAACCAGCCCTGTGCACATGAGCTTTCCCTGTACTTCATGTCAAGCCCTCTGCTCCACAGACACAGTGTCACAAGAGCCACTCCCCATGTGAGGCTGCCTCATCACCCACTGCAAACCAGTATGGAGAGCAGGATTTGAAGAATCATGGAATCACAGAATCATTCAGGTTGGAAAAGCCCTCTGAGATGATCAAGTCCAACCCTTAATCCAGCACTGCCAAGCCCACCACCAAGCCATGTCACCAAGTGTCACATCCACACATTTTTTGAATACCACCACAGATAGTGGCTCCACCACTGCCTTGAGCAGCTGTTGCAATGCCTGACCACCATCCGAGTGAAGAAATTTTCCCTAATACCCAGACTAAAAACCTCCCCTTGAGGCTATTTCCTTTTTTCCTGTCAGTTGTTACCTGGGAGAACCCCGAGCCCCACCTGTCTGCACCCTCCTGTCAGGACAGGGTGACCACTGCTGCAGAGTGACCAGCTCAGGCTCTGTGACACAGCCACAGCTGCGCATCTCTCCTCTCTCCACCTGCAGTGCAGCTCCCTGCAGCCCTGGCTTCAACACTAGCAAAGTTAAGAGCCAACTCAACAGGATATCCAGGGGACCTGCAAACTGGTATCACTTCCAGTTTAATTCCTTCCTGGGCATGTCATTTGTGACACGGGCACACAAATACAGAGGGAGATACCCTTCTGAAAAACACACATAAAGTAGAGCCCTGCTATTTTCTTGTTTTGTCAAGGAATATGCTACAGGAAGCAGCTCTCAGGAGATGGGAATATTGCTGACTTGTGTTACAGCTCTGTCATGCAGGGAGCTGTGGCCTTGCTCTAGTAGCTCAAAATTGAAGTAACGTTTTAAACATTGACCTTATACTTATCAGCATGAAGCACAAGCAAGAGTTCACATCACCTACTGCCTCTGTGGGTGAGTTTTGAAATAAATTCAGCAGAAAATAAATTAAAATTTCAACAAGTCATTATATGACAGATCTGAACATTTCTTTTCTAATGGATAAACACAGATACAATATAAACCACATTTGAAATGCATCATTCTCAGAAGGCGACAAAATGGACTTCAGCTTTAGCAGAGCCTCTGTTCTTTGTTCTAGCAACTTCAGTGGAATTAAAAATTGGAAGTTTTGATTATAACTATTTTTTAAAAAGGACACTACAGGCAAGACAGCGGCTCTGTGTCTGACTTTGCAGAGTAGGTTACTAAGTAATACACATTGAGCACATGCCGCTGCACTGTAGAGAATGTCAAAGCAGCAAGAAAGCAGGAGATTTTGGTTTTTGGAGAGGTTCTCTGGTAGATGGGCTTTTGATATTCCCAAGGCACAACAAAGCAGAGTGGCACTGTGGAAATAAAATACATTAGTTGAATATTAAAGCTACAAGAAGGATATTTCAGCAGTCCCTTCTCAGTTTTGAGATGGGATGAAGGGTTCTGTTCTTTCACCATTAGCTCCAGGGAGAAATATCATCTGCATTTTCCACAATTTTTTTGTGAACCACAAGCATAAAACCTAATTTTAAATTCAGCTTTGATTTTTGGACTGTAACTCTGTACCAAGGGCTGAAATCTCTACCTGGGGAAGAAAAGCTCCTGCTGCAGAAGCTGCTCCTTCTTCTCCCCATAGGATGAGTTATCTCTACAACCCCTAACACCATCCCCGGCCCATTCCAGCTCAAAGGCCCCAGAGCCCCATTCTGGGGAGTGCTGGTCCCAGCTCAGCCCCTGCTGATCTTGGCTTGAATCCAAAAATGGAGCAGGAAGGCTGTCAGTTCCTTATCTGTTCCCTTTCCAAAAACATGTCTGAAAACAGAGAAACCAGTAATTTTTCTTGATTGTACTTCCACTGTCTGCAATAAATTATGTTTTTTTTCTTTCTGATTAATCAAAGTTCACAGGAACTAAATCAGCATTTCAAAACAGAAACAGCAAAATGGCATTTTCGCAGCTTTCAAAAATTAACACTTAGATCTATTACTTAATGAAAGTTTAACACTGACTTCCCCAGCATTTTATTTCAAAACCTTCCAGAGTCTCTGCTCTCCTCAGCACCAGAACATGTACTGTGTTAAAGTATTCATAATTAAACAATACCATAGGACAATTAACATGCAACTTCACGTGGTAATGATGCACAAGAAGATGCACCAATGAGATGAGATAGTTCCCCTGGGTGTACTTTAAGGCATCATATTTTACATGTTGGATCTTATTTGGATATCTCCCTCACACTGAGGCTGGACTGCTCTCTACAAATGCCTGGTTTTTCCCAATGCCCTCACAAGTCAGAGAAATTGGCCCAGAAAAACTTTTCCAGGCATCTGCACTTAAACAATGAATCTCAATCCAGTCACAGAAAACAAACACCAAATCTGACTCAAACAACTGAGATGCAATTTAGATGTCTAAAGTCTTGCTACACTGCTTTAGAGTCTTACAGGTCTTGGCACACACTTTATTAGCAGCAATTTCAAATTCACTGGGAGACCATTGATGGAAACATTGAGTGTCAGGCCTGCCACCAACCTCTGCAGCGAGCCCTGAGAAACACCAGCTTTCCCACTGACAACCACCTTACAAGTATTTTTTCACCTTTAATTCATACCATATCTGCTCTGCTGCTTCTGGAAGCTAATATTTGACTCCAGCTGCATAGTTACATAGCACAACTGCTCTGTGCTGCATTAATTAAGTAACCTCTCTGTCAAACTTGAACTTTCCACAAAGAATGAAATCAGGGATGTTTGATGAAAACTATTTATCGCAAGTTGCCACAGACTGTGGCCATTAGTATCAGTTTCCCCTTGTGTTCCTAAAACTTGGATTTCTCTTTGCTCTCAGAGTCTCCTTCAGCTAATAATTCTGTGAATTCCTGTCCTCACACCCTGGTATCCATGATCCCATCACATGGCACCACATCATATGTAGCCCCTAGGTTTTCTCCCATAATCTCTCTGCCCCTTTTCTATTTTCTATTTTCTATTTTTTGAGCCCAATATCTTTGTTGCACATGCTGTACAGCATGTGCAGCTGGAGATTGAAAGAAGGAAAGTGTTCCCTAAGCAGATCCAAACTTTCTTTCCATTACCTTATATCTAATGAGGGGAAAAAAAAAAAAAAAAAAAAAAAAAAAAAAAAAAAAAAAAACTTTTTTCTTTCTCTTGTCTTG
>VZRH01005872.1:1811-29712 GCA_013397555.1 Urocynchramus pylzowi | reverse complement strand
AAAAAAAAAAAAAAAAAAAATACTTTTTACCTTTCCTTGATGTTCCAGGCTTTTTGCATTATTTTCCTTTATTTGCACTGCTTGTTCCTAATGGACAAACCTTGGGTACAGCAAAGCCTGTTTTTCCCTTTGCAGTACTCCTTGATTGGGGCCACAGTGAGGGATGGAGCAGCAGTGGGATCACAGAGGTTTGATTATCTTGACTTGTGCAGTCATCTGGTACTTAGTCCTGGATCAAGGGCTTTAAACAGTTCCCCACTCAGCTCTGGCAGGAAATGCTGCCCACCATCTGCAGGCATGTGGGGGCTAATTGTAAAATACTCCCTAGGCTCAAAATTGGTGTAAGTAAAGAAGTAGGTAGGGTTGCTCACCATAGATTTTCTGAATTCCTTGGAGATCATCCTGGGGCAGTTTGAAGTTGTGTGTTTCCATGTACTGGTAGAAAGGAGCCATGATAGCACTGGGATCATTGGAGTGTTCCAGACCCAGTGCATGCCCCAACTCATGGACAGCAACCAGGAAGAGATCATTCCCTGTGGGAGGAAGGCACAGCCAGGTTAGCACACAGCCACGGCCTCAGGCCATCCCAAGCCCTTCTTGCCCTTAAAGCCAGAAGCAAATGCTTGGCTCTCCTACTGCACAGCAGGTCACAGTGCCAGGATCAGCTCCTGGTTTTAGTCCCAAAAGCCTGCACAGCCTTTAGCCCCTGTCAAAGAATGGGCTGCCAGCCCCAGAGCAGGTAAAACAGGCAGTGCCTGGAGTGAAAGGATACTGACTGTAGACTCCTCTGTAGAGAATTTACAGAAAATGGCCAACAAAATGGTCACTCTGACACCATTGACTCCTTATCTGAGTGCTGCCAGGAGAGGTGAAAGCACAGACAGTCTGCTAATCAGTGGTGGGGTGAGTGCTTTGTGCCCCTTCTGGATCCCCTGGTGCCAAGCTCTAATCAGCCCTGGACCAACAAATGGTAGGGGAGGTCTGCAGGTCTGCAGACACCTGGCAAGGCAGGAGGAAGGACAGAGAAGACTAGGGTAACACCCACTGTCCCATGTGGGCAGCCCCATCTCCTCCAGCAAGGGCTCCTCAATGTGCTTTTACTCTGCTGGACCCCTTGCACTGCCATGTGTGCAGGAGCTGAGCACAGGTAGCTCCATCCTGCCACGCAGGGAAAAGGGTGGATCCCAGTGGCAGAAGACAGAAGGAAGAAGGAGGAAAGAAGGGTCAGGACTCTTCCTGACAGGAAGAAGAAGAAGGGATGAGGAGTCCTGTCTGGTGCAGAAGCTGGGAGCAATGCGAAGTAGGGGTACCTTCAACTCTACAGGCACACATTCCTCTTCAATCCCACGGGCCTGGGACCCTCATCTCTTTGATTGAGTGTGGTCCCTGGATGTCCAGCTCCGTAAAGGCACTGGAAAGTGACCCAGGCAATGCTATGTAGGGATGAAGACACAGCCAACAAGTACTGATGTAAGGGTCTCCTCATGGCAGTAAAATGTCTGAGCCCTCAATTCTGCCTGAATTTGGGCTCCTCTGGTTTTGTTTTTTTTTTGGCAAGGCAGAAACCAAGAGCACTTGCAATCAGACATTTGCAATCAGTTGTCAGTGGCAGTTCAGTGGCTGCTCTGCAGCCTCTCCAAAGAGCTTCCTCACACCGCCATCTGAACAAAGCTCAGTTCTGTGCTGAGCTCTACCTGAGACAGGAGTTGCATCAGTGACTCACACAGAACCATCTCTGCTTTTTAAATAGTTACTGCTTCACTGTTAACCATAAAAACATGACAAAGTAGTTTCAGGGGTCTGCGAGCCTCCTCAGCAGGGAGCTTTGCCAGCATCTGAAGATACCTGAAGTCAGTATCAAACAGTGCTCCCCCAGCCACACATACCACCCCAAAATGGTTAAATGCTCTAAACATTTGAGTTGTAGGGTGAAAGCATCTGAATATGCAAGACATGTTAAAATATACAAATGCATTTCAAGTAAATTTTCAAATACAATTGTCCAAAAACATATATAGCCTAAAATTCAGCCACATATTTATGTAAAATTTTAGAACTTCTGTATTTGGGAAATTCAAACAAAGACCTATTTAGTAATTTTTTCTCATCTGTTGTTGAAAAATCTGGTGTGTGCAGAACAAGTTAATACAATGTCCAACGACACAGCATAAAATCTATGAAGTAGTTTTATGATCAAGTTTGGAGGACTGATCATTCTTCACAGGTTTTCAAAAACACTCAAGCTTAGAAGATGCACTCAGATTCAAATGGGATTCAGAGAATCAATGTCCTTTTGCAAAATTGAATGGACTAAGTCTCCTATATCACCTAAATGCTCATGAAAGCATCATTTTCACTGCTACACAAACTACTCGTGTGGAAGTCCACAGTAAAGGTCACTCAGTACAGAGCTGACCTCATGAAACTCTGCACACCACAGGCTCACAGTCTGTGCCTGTGCTCAGGGACATCTTCCCTCACCTTCCCTTGGTGGCATTTTCCTCCCTGCTAAAGTATCTTCAGTATTTGTGCTGCCAGCAGATCTAGAACTTGTCTCTATGTAACTCTACATATAAATCTACTATAAATTTACATAAGTGACTTGCCTCTATGTGCTAATCCTTTACCAGGAGCATAAAATCAGGCACTATCTTAAATTAGTTTCAAATAGCTTCAATCATTTGTTTCTGCCCAAAATAAATGCCAGACCACCTTACAGGTGGAAAACTAATCTCACAGACTCACTGGATGGTTGAGGCTGGAAGGCACCTCTGGAGGTTGTCTGGTCCAATGCCCAACTCAAGCAAGGTCAAGTAAAGCAAGTTGTCTGGTCAGGTTTTGAATGTCAAGTTTCTTGTACTGGGGACCCACACACAGGGCATTCCAGATGTGCCAGGTGGAAAGGAAGGATCATCTCCTTGCTAGCACTGACCTGCTGCCAGCGCTCTTCCAGAGGCAGCTCTGGGTGCTATTGGCCTTCTGTGCTCATGACTCATGTTCAACTTGCTGTCAGCCAGGAGCCCCAGATCCTTCTCTGCAAAGCTGCTTCCAGCCTCTGGGCTACCAACAGTCCAGGGGCAGGGAGAGCTGTGCATTTCCCCTTCTTCGCCTTCCTTAGGTTCCTGTCAGCCTGTTCCTCCAGCCTCTCGAGGTCTCTGAACAACAGCATCACTGGGCAGTGTTATCAAATGCTCCTCCAAATTTCCCGTCATTTTCAAACTCGCTGAATCACTGATTCATCAGTGTGCACTCAGCTGCATCACTGATGTCACTTCAGCAAGGTATTAGTCAGTACTGATCTCATGCAACTCCTCTGACACAAATCCTGAACTTCTCCATCTCGCGGTTACCGCAGCCAAGGATATAACTGATCTTCACACGACCCACATTTCTTCAGCTATTGGGTCCAGCAGATCATCATTGTTTGTTTTTTGATCACCAGTGAGATAACCAGCAAGAGTTCTGTGATGATCAGCAAGATGAAGGCTCATTCCTGAAGAAGTACCTCAACCACCACGGTGGTCAGGCCAGCCAGCTCTTCCACTATGGAACAGATACACACCTTTTCCCAGCTATGCTTAGGAAATACTTGCTCCTGGAAAAACAGCTGTGGAAAACAGCTGCTGCTGTCCAGTTTTAAACCACCATTCTGGCTGACAGTTATGTGTGAGGATGTCACAGAGCACAGAAAATGTTGGCTGGGAAGCTTTGTTGCAACTAGAGGTAAGAAACTCTCAAAGAAATGAACTGTCCCAGTTCCAGCACAGCCACAGCAGCCAAGTCAGCAGTGGAGTGGAAAAGTTCTCCTCCTCCATGGCCAGACCACCCAATCCAAAGCAGGGATAAACCCAGGGCAATGGCTGGAACAGATGAAGAGCTCAAGAGAATTCTTAGAAAGCAAACTGACCTCCACAGAAAGCAGGACAAGAAGCTCCTCTTAGTTCTCTCCAAGTATCTGATTCTCAGTGCTGTGGTTGCTCCTCATCTACTTTTGCAGAAATGGCAGAAGCACACACAGCTCCCTCTCCTTCTGCTCCCTGCCCTGGCCAAAAATTTCTCAGCACTGTTTAATCCCCTCATCTTTCTATTCTGGCCTCTTCCCAGACACATCTGTTGATGTTTTCTTTCCAGCATGCCCCTGTTGTCTCCTTTCTCCATCCTGCTGCACACTCTAAAGGGGTCCCCGGTCTGAAACAACTACATCATTCTCAGAGAACAAGTGGGACAGCATTTCATGGGAGGAAGAGATGGGAAAAAGAAGTCTTAAGACCATTTCAGAAGCCCAGGTTCTCAAAAATCCAGCCTTGGATTCATCATCCTGTTTTCTCTTGAAGGGTCACTCAGTCAATAATATTGTTAAGCAACAAGTTCCCTTTAATTTGCTAATGGTAGCGAATTCCATAGCATGGAAGAGAAAACATTGTTCCTTTTGAAGGGGTAGGCTAGGATTTGCTCTAAAAAGAAAATACTGAGGTATAAAACCACCAGTGTGGTTCTCTCCTTCCACAGCACTCGGCCTGGGGCTGTGAGGGCTCTCTGTGTTCTCACCCACTGCTGAGCTGGAGAAGTCTGGAAAGGAGCTTGTAACCTCCCACATTGTTTCTGTTGGTTCTTCAACATACAGAAAGGTCTCTGACCTCCCAGTTCTCTACATTTCTTGTCCAACTGCATTCTCCTTAGTGTCCATCTTCTTGGAGAAAGATTCAGATGGAGAACTTAGAACCTAGCTTGATGCTTTGCTATGGAAACAAGGTCAAGCAATGGGATACAGCTCTTTAATTTCCTGCTCAACCCACTCCTCCAAGACCAAGTAACAAGAAAAACTTGCACTCAGAATATCCCAGGCACCTGGGTAAAACAGTAGGCTTAAGAAGGATCTCTATTTGGAGGAAACAGTCCCAAGAGGAATACAATTTTTGTTCATTTGCACCATCTGTACAAAACAAACAGGTCTGGTCAGAGACCTGCCTGAGCTTCCTCCTTCCCAGCTCTCAGGAGGCAGCCAAAAATCCACCAATGAGCACCAGAAAGAGGATGACCCTGTAAAACTGGTGGGAGTTAAGTCAGCTCATTGAGTGAAATAGTTTGACCTGCTATACTAAACACAAGGAAACACAGTTAATTTAGCTTTGACATTGCTGATGTGTTTTCCTTACCAGCACAATGTTATCACCACAGAAAATGACAAATGAGGACACACCTATAGCACTATAAAAGCATCCTCCATTATCATGGTGACACACCAGGTGAATAAACTGCTTACCTTACATCCAGCTCAATGGCTCTATACTTGAAACATAGGTTTAATTTAAATTAAACTTGAAACATAGGTTTAATTTTCTTAATTAAAAACAATATGTGTTCAGGA
The DNA here is from genome assembly GCA_013397555.1 of Urocynchramus pylzowi. Classification (NCBI taxonomy): domain Eukaryota; kingdom Metazoa; phylum Chordata; class Aves; order Passeriformes; family Fringillidae; genus Urocynchramus; species Urocynchramus pylzowi. The sequence continues at coordinate 24,344 of VZRH01005872.1, read as the reverse complement.
TAAACCTCATTAGCTGGTGTGCTCCCAGATGAGCTAACTTACTTTAGGTAAACTGCATATAATCCCACATTAAACCCAGATCTTTGGTGAAAGGACTCTCAAATTGTTTGTAACATTCTGTATTTCCCTGCAGAGTAAAGAAACACATGGTTTTATTGCAACAGAGAACACTGGAGTCATAGAGAAACTATTTATGTATGAACTTCCTTCAACTCTCAAACTCCACCCTTCCTGATTCTTTGATTTTAATCTTCCTCTGGAAAAACCATTCAATGGGTAACAGACACCTGGAGACAGCTTTTCTTTGTGAAGTTGCCAGCACATGCCTTCTCGTACAGTGTCATTCCTTTTAACTGGGGAAATCCACACCAAAACACTTTATTTGGCTACGTAACTCACTGAATAATTCCTGTAGGTTGCTGAAATGTCTGTCAGTTCACAGCAGCAGGTCACAGGACTCCATTAGGGCAGTGATATCAGTTACTGCCATCAGTGTTTCAGTACTGCTGTCCCTCAGCATGTAGGTAGGCTCTGGAGAGCACACAGCACTGGGAACTGTAAATCCAGGACACAGCTTCTATGACAACAGAAGTACAAATAATAATGCATATCTGATTAACAGCAGAAAAGAGACTGAATCTCTGCTTTGTCGTGTTAGTTTTATACTTTATGAACTGTATCACTCTGCCAACAAATCTACATATTGTAGTGTACTCAGACACAAAAAGACATATGAGGGTAATATTTTGAAATTTTATTAAAGTAAGAATGATACTTAAGAAGTCAGATGATTGATTGTGTGTGACAATAGCATGCCTCAGGTCATAACAGAAGAGATGGTGTGAACTAAACATGCTTATGTTCCTTCCACCCCAACAGCCATGTAGAGACTGAACTGTTGAATTGTTTCCCAAGCACAACTTAAAGAAGCTTTAGGGCTACTCTAAGCTATGCCTTGGTTCTTGTATCTTCAGACCTGGTAGGTCTGACCTGTCCAACAGAAGAACATGTGATTTGTCTGTGCTCCTCCATTCACCTCCAAGACACGCTCTGCTCAAGGAAAGCTTTCCAGTCTTCTGAAGACCCTGAAGAAGAGGTCATACTGCTCTGTGGAATTCTGTGGAAAACAGCTTTTCTATCTAGAAAGGAAGAAAATAAATGTTAAAAAGAAATATAGGTGTTCCTTTGTTCATAAGCAATTATTGTTACGTGTTGCTTCTTAAGGTATTACTGAAAACTCTGAAAAGTGTCTGAACAGCTTCCTGTTCAGAAAACAGGAGTGAACAGGAAGAAAGGAGTGATCTGCAGTTTTAACAGCAACTGTACCACAGCCATGTTAAACAGATCCCCACAAGATCAAGTGACTGCAGAAGGACAAAGAACCACATCATGTTACCAACATGAAAGGTAATTTGCCTTTATTGCCAAAAAGGCAGCGTGCAAATCAGGGCTGGTAGCTGTGCTATACACCTTACTAATGGTGCAAGCTGTGCTTTATTTGACATGCACAGAGGGGACTATGAAGACAACCTCCTGTAAAAACTCAGAGGAAAAATACAAACTAATGGTCTGGAATGGTGAGACCAAAATTGACAGAGTAGGGGGCAGTTGTGCCATTTCAGCTGCTCAGCAGCCTGACAGTCAGTGGAGCAAGCGTGTTCTGCTGAAAAATTAACCCCATCTTTCACAAATGTAGGTTGTAATTCCATAAACAATTCAATATCAAAGAATTACTAATCCCAAAATTAAAATTCCTATTTGCCTATATCAGCAGAGAATTTGGTAGAACAGATGGTAAAGCAGTAAGGAAAAAAAAAATCATAGAAACACAAAAAATGTAGGTATGACCTTTATTCCATCAGTCTTGAAAATGAGCTATTGTTTGTATTTTAAAAGTATTTAAATACAGCAGAGTCTACTGACAGAATTCAGTCCTGACCCAGCTGTGGAAACACTGGAAGGTAACTAAAAAACCCCAGGCCTTGGCACAGGCAGTGTGGACAATCCAGTCTGTGATATTTGGAATCCTTTTTTGCCCATCAAGTTGAAATGATATTTAATTCCTGATACAGGCAACAGAGCAAGTGTTGATCTGGAAGCTGTAAGAGTAGCTCTGTGCCACAGAGAGGGTGTTCTCTAGAACAGGAGACTTTCTGTCTTTGTCCTCCTCCTGACACAGAAGTTCCTGATGGGGCTGTAAAGACTGAGTAGGACTGAGACACAAGAGAGCTGGGATGGAAGAGATCTCCCCCTCAGAGTCATATTCTTGTTGGATTTGGGTAGAGAAGGCAATACTAGTCAAACTGTTTTCAAACTGTAAGCTCTCCTTTAGAAACAGCAGAGAAAAGAAAAAAGTAATTTAAGCAACTCCCAAGTTTGCTGCTTGCGTGTGATCTCAAAATCCAGAGTATTGGGTGTCATTTCCCTGCTGATGCTACAATCCACCTCTGCCTGTGATGACCTGCAAACTCTTTTCAAGAATTCCCCTATTTTTATTTTTTTTCCTTCCTCATGGCCTGCTGTTTTTCTCCTCCCCTCTTCAGCAAGTGGAATGCTGCAAGTTTATTAAAGACACTGCTGTGTTTTGGCTCATTTCACACCATCAGTTTCTGCTTTACAAAAGGAAAGTGACAAAAAGAGACTTTTTGGCTCACCTTGATTTTTGTGACCTGTTTTTTTTTTCACAGTCGTTTGTTTTTTCTTTGTTTTTAAGGGAATGACACATCATTTTGATCCTTACTGGCTCTTTCCTATGAATCCCAGAGTATTTCATTCTCTGTGAAAAGAAGTAGAATACTTTACTTTGATTATACATAAATCAATAGGACTCCAAATACCTACATAAGTATATTCAGACTCTGTGCATTGAATGACTACTAACTATTGCAATGGGGTAACATTTTTCTTTAATGTGAACATCAGGTGTATTGACAAGTACCATCAGGAGTATTTACAAGTGCAGTGTTTTGAAAATTTGGAATTTGGAGATGACCCTTATTAATGATTTTCAGCTGTAATCAATAACTAGCACTACCAAGCTTTAAAATCCAACCTGCATTATGAATCCACTGCCATGTTTGTAGAATGACAGCAAACACACCAAAAGAAAGCATTACTTACAGAGAGGCTGTCCAGGGGTGGAGAGGAGAATCTGAAGACAGAAATCTTCCCTGTGTGCTGATGAGCTTCCTCTCTTCTCCTTCAGGTTGACAGGACAGGGGTGTAATCTCAAACTGCTGCTGATTTAAGCTGCCTGATTCGATTTCTTTTTACTGTGTCTGGCTGTCTTGAAATCATGTGTCTATATCCTTGCTCAAATCTGTTCAACATTAGCATAGGATGTGAGGGAGCTCTGGTTTATGGGAAGGACTCTCTCTCTAAGCAGCTACAGGATGAAACCAGTATTAAGTAGGTATGTCCTGGAGATTAAACACTGAACTGGTCTTCAATGAATAAAATATCAAGCAACAGCATGACCTGGTGATGTATCATCAAAGGGCCTGAGAGAATAAATTGAAATTTTAATACTATTTATGCCCCACTTGACTTCCAATGTGTACATGAAAGTCTTCTAGGTCTTCTGTGTTAAGGGACACATGAGTAACTTCAAAGCAGCTCTGGTTTTCGCTCTGGAAAATGCTGATGCTCATATTCAACAACAGTGTCAAAAGCCTGAAAAATAATGATGGATTCAAAATGCCATTTGTTAGAACAAAACTCTTTACATGTGGAGATATTTGGTATCTGAGAAATCAAAGAAAGAAAATTAAAAATCTACTTAGCAGCCAAACAGCACAAAAAATTACACATGTTCTCTATTGAGTTACTCATTGTATTCACACTCTGTAGATTGCCAGTACTTCCGTAGAAAACAAACTTGAGAAAAGTGGTAAAATAAGAAAGAAATGAGACAAAGTGAGGCAAGATGCAGAGGAAACAGGAATTAATCAAGGAGAAAAGACTACCAAGTTCTGGCAATTTGCTGGGTGAAGGTACAGGGGTTAAGGTGCATTTTCTTTTCCAAGCAGGCACTGCATTTGCACAAGTCAGGTAAGTGGGTAGCAACCAGAAAGTAGAGAGTCAACCTAGGAAAATGGATGCCAATACAAATCTCAAACACAAAAAGAAAGCTACAGCTGGATACTCTGCATTCCTCTTAGTTCCGTCCCCCCATATAAAATATCATAACTGTAATCAAACAAAACTGTCAGAATCCAAGACATTCTTCTCCATGCCCCGAACCCTGGACAGGGGTCTGGGCAGCCCTGGCAGGAAGCCAAAAACACTTGGGGCTTTGATTTCAGCCCATGGGACAAATTACCAACCTTATATGAGGAGTCACAAGTCACAAAAGTTTAGACAACACAGTAGCAGTAGTTATAGGGCGAAAGGAGAAAATTTGGGATTTGGTACAGAGTGGTTTAAAACCCTAAGATGGAGGGATTGGGGCGTGCCCTATCCTTCTTCCTTCTTCTTCCTAACATCCATCTTTTAGGTGATGCTGGCATTTTTAGATTGGTTCAGAGTAGAAAGTCACTGTCTAACATAGGTGTTAGGGGTTGGTACACAATTGTAAATATCTAATACGTAGTTCATAGTATAAAAGATAGCACCAGCCCCTTGGGAGGCAGTGCGCCTTGGACTGCTAACCAGAGCTCGGTGGGTCAGACAGAAAATATTTTAGATAAGAAACAATAAACATCACTGAGAACACGAGCAGAAGACTCCTGACTCCTTCTTGGGCAGCTGGGTTGGGAAAAGCGGCTTCCACCAACATCTGGGGTCATCTCCAGCAGAGAAGACCCCGACAAAAACCAATAGGATAAATAATGTTTAGCCAGCAATGTTTCCAAAGTGACTGGAAACACCTGAAAGTCTTTGATATGAAGAATTGTATGACTATTTTTTACCTAGAAAAAGCTAAACCTATTGATACATCCCCCTTAATACCAGGAAATCTGTTGGATATTCTAACATACATTCTATGTTTATAGGATTTGTCTAGTCAATGCTCCAGAAACCTTGTACATTCAGGCATGAAAAAAAAAATGGAACACTCAGAGGTGGTTCTTCAAAAGGATCAAGCAGCTGGCAAAAAATATTGCCAGCTACCTTTTCATGCACCTGTGAGCATCACCGGTCCTCCCTCATCAAAGATTTCAATGTTAAACAGTCATGTTTTTAGAAGGGAACTAGCTGACAGAAACAGAGAATTTTATGAGCTGAATACCTTGTTATGGCTCAGAGCTGCCATGAGAAGTAACTGCCATTTGCTTTTAAGTTCTAGGAACTTAAATTCTGTCCATGGCAGTGCTAAGGAAAAATGTAGATTGAAAGGCATGGCTGGAAGCCACCAAGTTTAACTTTCTGCTTCAAGCAGGGCTAATCTCAAAACTACATCAGTTTGCTCAGGACATCAGCCAGCCACATTCCAAAAGTCTCAAAGGATGGAGTCCCCACAACCTCTCCAGGTGCAGCCTCTGAGTTCTATCACTCTGTAGGTGAAGAAGTTTTTACCTTACACCCCAGGTGGAGTTTTTCTTGTTGCAGCTTGTGCCCCTTGCATTTTGTTCCTTTTTCTGTTCCTACACCTCCAAGAGAGTGTGCCACTCTCCTCTCTCTAATATCTCCTCAGGTGGAAGACTGCTATTAGATGCTTCCTCCCCATCCTCCTTCTCCTCACTAGGCTGACCACACCCAGTTCCCCTGGTTTCATCTTGCTTACAAAGATACAAATGTCCAAAGAATCAAGAATGTTTGTGATATTAATACTGCCAGGACAGAAAACAGTAAACCTCCAGTGAAGACAGTGCTTTGAACACATGATCAGCAAATTAAATGTTGGCTTAAAGCTTTGCATTCCCCCAAACAGGCCTGTCATGATCACTGGCTATCAGTAAGCTCCAAAATTAGCTACCCCAATCAAAATTTTCTCCTTCAGATCCTTGCTGAATATTCACATTCGTCAGCCTAGACAATATTTGGCTGTCCTGAAAAACTTGGTCAGGTTCCTGAACATATGCCATGTCCAGATGGTGACTCCAGGAGTGCTTGCTCTGCTGTTCAGGTAGATGTCCACAGAAACAATGCTACTCCTTGTGGTAGAATCACAAGGAAAAAGCTGTCCAGCTCCTCTCCTCTGTGGCTGACAAAACCTCCCCAAAGGTGGTTCAGGCCTTTTTCCACCAGAGCTTCTGCAGAAGCTCCTGCACTGAATCAGAACTAAATTAACGGAAGGTGACCTGTGAAATCTCATCTCCCATACTGCTTCTGCCAGTGTCTTGCAAACTCTGGCAGTATTTTGGTTGGCTTTCTCTCAGAAGCCATGAACAGGAAGCTTTCCAAAGAAGCCACTGCAGGAACCCACTGGGATCTGTGGGGGACACAATCAGTTGGAACAATTATAAGATTTGTTTACTTGCTGTTAGCAAAGCTCAGCATTTCTTGCCAACATCTAAAAAGCTGCCATAGTGGTCATCCAACATTTACAGAGAAAACTTGGTACAGGTGTGGAAGAGAGGCACTGAAAGATGAACCCTCTGGTCTGTAAAATGACCACATGATGTCAAGCTGAGCCACACTGGAGTTGGTACAGAAATAATTCATCAGCTATGGGTGTTTTCTGAAGGAGCTGAAGTGGCTGCCCTGGGCACACTCTCACCTACAATGCTACATAACAACAGGTGATAGGGAGGGTCTTAGAGGCCAACTCTGGGCATAGTGAAAGAAATAAAATCTGGTGATCCCTGGCAGACTATGGATACCCCGGGTCTTACCTCACTTTAGTATTAAAAAGACTCTCTAATCTACCTGCAGGGGGTTGACAGACACCACAGATTTAGTGGTACGGTGTTAGTGACATGCATAACAGCAATGTGTTTTTGCTTTTAAAACACCAAGAGGGAGGTTTGCCTGGGATTATTATTAATACTATTTGTAATGTTAAACTGGAGATAAAAATTTACTTTCTGTAATTAACCTGGATTAAAATAATGTTTGAGTTGTCAGAGGTGTGTAAGAGCTGTTACGTGTCATGTGGATATTTAAACTGACATAACTAACTTTCAGAAATTAAACTAACTCTTAGGATTCCTTTTCAACTTCTCTTTGGAGTTACATACATCTATAATTATTATTTCCAAATAAAGGCTAGTAAGTACTTGATTTGGCCAGTTAATAATGTATTTCATGCATCGCCTCTATGCTTGAGCCAAGTCAGGAGCCAAGGGAGAGAGATCCCAGCACTGCCAAGTCTGTTCACCCCCTTTCAGTCTTTTACTGCCTGAGCAACATGTCGGTGATAGGAGTCTTGAGGTGGGCAGTTCAAAGCCTGCTTGGCTGTTTCTACAGTATATTTCAAGTAAAAAATGCCCAAAACTTCAAGAAAGGAGAGGAAATTTGGGTTCCTTCTGATAAAACCATCAGTTGGGACACTGAGCCTGCGCTGACACGTGCAGGTGACCAAATGCTGTGTCTGAGCAGCCAAGAGGGGCCCCGTGGCCAGGGAGCAGCTACACCCCAGGTCCTGCTGAAAGACAGGGACTCCAGACACAGCTTCACCTGCCTCCATGTGCCAGCCACCAAAGCCTAACAAGTCTGGGACCAGCTAAGCAGCCAACAGCTGCTTTCATTCCTACTGAAGAGCACCTTCCAGGAAAAACACGAGGTCAGTCCCCACCACTGTGACCATGCACACTGCTCCTCATGCGTAGCTGTGTAGATGATTTATCTCTAAATGAGCCCCCTCTTTTTCAGTTGCATCGTTTGCCGCATCACTTCTCTGATTTCCCTTGGTTCCTCCAAATTCCAATGCTCTGCTTCATGCTTCCAGCTGCTCTTATCAACATTATCACCGGAAAACAAATGAATTCTGTATCCCATGGTCCCAGTTAGTAAGAGCTGCTTCAGGAGTTCAACCTCCTACCTGGTTTTGCCCATCTTCATCGTAAGATTATCTAAATTAATTTTCCAGAGCTTACTTATGAGAATTCCAGAGAAGGCAGTACAATTATGAAGATAAACCAGCAACCATAAATTGAAAGTACAGTTGTACTCAGCTAAAGAAACTGGATGCCTGAGTGGAACTGTAACTAATATCCAGGGGGAAGGAAACTTTGCATTCACTTTGAAAGCCTATGCAGGGGTCATTCTTCACAGCAGAAGAAAATAGAAGGGTTGGTGCATGTGCCCCTATTACCAAGGGCTCAAGAGGACAACCAACAGCATCACAGCTATTATGATTACACCAAAAATTTTAAGGGACATGGTAGTGGCCATGCTGTCCACAAGGGCAAAATCAGTATAATAATAACAATGCAAAATTATAATGAGTATATAAATCCCAACTAACTATATCCTAGCTGGGATGATAAAGTTGTCAATAACCCCAGTGGATTACCACAAGGCCTCTTTACAAGACAGAAGCTTTCATCAACAGGATACACCACATTCTCCATGTACAAATTGGAGATGGCTGTTTGCATAGAAAGATCTGCTCAAATCATTCTTATTTTTCCTGAGTGGATGAAATTTCATGTGAAACGTTTCACTTTTATCCATATAATTTGTACTGCTAGTGAAGATTGCAAAGCAGCTCTTCTGTAGGGTGACAGCTCCTTCCAAACACATATGGACTGGACCTCTGCAGGTGCCACAATACAGTGTAACAAATGCAGACCCACAAAAGCAAGGATTCAGACTGGAATAACTGTAATAAAACTATATGGGTGAGAGGTCAGCAAACTGTTCTAAGGATCTATGGCACCAGTTTCAGCATTCTGCTCTGTTGACAGGAGATTTACCTTCACAATTGCAAGGCTAAGAGAGCTCCAAGGTAGATGGCTCAACTTTTCCCTTCAACTAATACACATTCTTGTCAGGAATGGAACATTTTACACTGTGGTATTTTGTGGGATGAAAAGATACCACTGTTACTTCAATCTTATTTCAAGACTCTTATAATCATTGAACAGATACTGAATGGCCAAACCAGTTCCTCCTTTGCACGTGAATAAATGAGAGCATTGCTAATGATTTCCTGGTAGGGCTTTTTTATTCTTTTACTGTGGCTTCTTCAATTCCAGACTGATCAACCCTGTTGTCACAAAATACATATCTTAAGGACAAACAAGACATGTTTGAAGAAACACTTCCTGTTAAACAGATGGTATTGTCCCCTCTAATACCTTATTTTCAATGAAAATTGGCAGTGAACTGAGCAGGAAACGTCTTGTCAAGAAGAAACTCTTCAAAGCCCTGCTAAAAGCATTTCAAATAGAACACAACAGAGGTGAGAACCTGAAGCTAGTGAGTGCTCCAGTGACTTGGAACTGTGAAACAGAAGGAACCCCTCCCTAAAGAGGCCTGGATCATCCAGTGAGGAAGCAGGACACCTTCAAAACTGCACACCAAAGATAAGGATGCAGGCAAAACCAAATTCCTCACACAACATGTCTATAATGCTCTGATTACAGCCTTACCCCTGTCACCCTCAAAACATCAAATTCCCCTTCTACCATCAACACTTCCCCCAGATGGAAAGGTCAAATACAACCCCACCATTCTCAACATCCTCCCTGGTGACTTTTAAAAAGAGCCTGTGCAGCCCAGTCTATGCAGCACAGTAATCTCAAAGCAAATGCACGGGTGACATCCTCTCAAAAGGAAATCTCAATTCTTCTATCAATTCTTACACAAAGAGCACACCAACCCCTCAAATACCAATCCATGAACTTTGAGGACACCAGTCATGACAGTCACTCAGAATAGCACAGAAATACATCATGTCTTTGAAAGAGCCAGATGGATAAGAATAGCATAAAAACAGCTTTTATAAAAGAGAGACACTCTACTCATTGTATGCATTGCACTCAAACACCATCCTAAAAACTGCATCAAAAACAATCCCTGAAGAAGTGGCCACCTATGGTGGAACATCCTACCAAAGGATGGAATCTTTTCTGCAGAGCCATCCCTGACAGTCTTTAAGCTGGCTCCTAACCTTGCTAAGCTTATCTCCGAAGGAAGTATTTTGTGCAGAAAATGAGAATAGAAAAAAGCAAGTACAACTCGTCAAAACCTTCCCTTCCACCTTCCTGTATGGACCTTCTACCCCAGACACCAGCACTCCCAGGTCTCATACATGAGCTTTCCTGGGAAGTCATATCCAATACCTGGGCCTCCCACACTCCCATAGCTGAGCTCAAATAACTACTGAGACCAGACTGAAGTGGCACAGAGCACTGACACACACAAACACACCTCGCTGCTGCAGCTCTCACAAGGTAACCACTCACTTTCTGAGTGTCTGTCACTCCCAATCCTGGAGGGAGCCCTCCAGCCACAAATCTAGGAATAAAAATTCCTAACATTTCAAGACAGCAAAACTGTCTTCTGTCTGACTGCTTGTCAGTCACATTATAATTTCCCACAGTCTCCACACTCTTCCCCTCTCCACAACTCACCTCCCTCTTTCTCAGCCTACACCTCCTCTAGCCATTTGCACATGCCAGGAAACATTATTTCTCTTTCCCTACAAAGACAAGTATTGTATCATTTCTGCTTTCCCACAAATTAGCATTCCCTCACTGAACCTGACAGCTCTGTTTCCTGCCAAAGATGATCTGATACCGACTCACAACTCTGAGGGATTTTCCCCATTTGCAATCCAGTCTGAAAGCAAGCTGTCTTTTTAAGCCAGGCCTGAAGGTGGCTTGTGTGCCTGAAAGCTTTTCTTCTTTTAAAACAACACTAATTTGGTCTAATGAAGGACATCACCTCTGCATATGTCCTTAGGCATCATGGGAACAACAACACTGCTGCTTTTATACAGTTTAAAAATCAAGACATATTTACAGTCCAAGTAACCTTATAGTCCTTATCAAAATATCAAAACATGATTTTGAATCCCTAAAGGCTTAAAGACACCTCGTTCTTCCCAAACCATTAGGACTGTGGAAATCAGAGAGATATTTTGTGAGGCCACTGTGAAATTCTGGTTATCAGCCTAAACTTTTTACAAGGCATCACTATCCTCAATCAAAGGTTTGAAAATAGAACAGAAAGGGCTCATTGCCTTTAGAGTAAGATAAAGCTGGAAAGATGCAGAAACTCTTCATGCTTAATAAGATAAAGAGTTGTCTCAATCATCAGTCTCCCTAAACAAATCAGCCAGCCCCAAACTCTGACAGGATAAGGAATTCCAGAGTGTGAGAAAACAGATATGGATCAATACAAATTGGCAATTCAAATGTCTTCACTCTCAACTTTCTATTCACCTTTACAACTAACTTTAATTGCCCTTGGAAAGTATTCCATTTGATACAATTTCAACACTCTTTTATTTATAGTTTCCCCCCAGAGCTGTAGTTTTTGCAGCAATTAAGGCCCAAATCCTGAGAGATGCAAGAAGCCAGCGGACACACTCTACTGTTCACTCCTAAAATTCACACCATGCACAGCCAAAAACAAATTAATATTATTATTTTCCCATTTAACATAGAATACATATTTAGAAAGCATCTGAACCACTGTATGGGAGGCGAAAGCTCCACCAAGCAAATACTTTCTAGTTGAAAGCCTGTCAGTGTGTCAGCATCCAGCTTATCCTTGCTGGGAAAGATGAACTGCACTCTTACCATCATGATTAGAATTTCCCAGGGTCCATGGCTCATCTGAGTCAAAGTGAGTGTCTCCTCCAATTCCTGGTCCAGGAAAGTAAGCATGAGCCAGGAATCCACCTTCTCCATCAAATGGAGAACTGTCTCCATGGAAACCAGAAGCAAAAAAGATCATAATATCTGCCTCCTTTCTGTCATTTTTAATTTCGTGGTAAGGGACCTCTTCAAAGGTAAGTGGTGTCACTCTCTGCCAAACATCAAAGGCCTGACGAATGGCTCTCCTTGTATCGATCTCACCAACCTTGGGGGTGTAGTTGTGTACACTGTGGGAATGAGAAAGAAGGAATGTTTCAATTTGCAGAATACATTTGAGACTTATCAATACATAACCACAGTTTCAACTTCCAAAGGGAAGTTTTTTGCAGACACTACTCTGTGCATGCAAAGTTTTGCTGTTACAAAGAAAGTTACCAATACAACTACCACCCTGATCTGAATTCTACATTTATTAACGAAAACCTTCATAATGCTTTGGTTGATTTTGGAGCACTTCCTAAAAACCTTTCAAATCTGGGTGTAGACAGCTGAGTAACTTTTTAAAAAAATGTAAATTACTTCAGATTTTGTCTGAAGTTACGCTAAGATGGAATCTACTACATGAAAAAAAAAAAACAGACCACTAAAATTAGTTTTGAGAAATAAACTTCCAGTAAACTACACAACCTTACTTATATGACCTGCTTCCTTCTCCAAACTACTTAAAATATTCTAGAGCTCATAAGAGTGGTGGATCTGCCGGTTTTGTGCAGCCCAGTCCATGACAGCTAAAGATACAGAGTTTGGGGAGAGTAAGGGGCATTTAACTGCACATAAATGTCCCATAATTCTAAACCTTATGCTAAAAATCCTGTTCATGAGATGTTTTGTGCATGTGCATATAATAGCCTCATGATCTATTAAACTTGACTTGGGGAATATAAAGTATCTATGTCATGGGAACAATTTTCAGTCTTTAATGAAGCTGGCTCAATTTAATATAAACACACTGTAACACATTCAGTGGTGAATCAAGACATCCATCACTTGAATGCACACTACAAATACTGAAATTGGAAAGCTAAACAACTACTGGTTTGACAAGGGCAGCCATCTGCCAAGCTGCTTCTCTTGCTTATGCATATGCTTAAGACTTATTTTATTTATATGATTCCATACCGCTTTCCCCTAGGGTCCAGAAAAGGTTAGAAGAAGGATCTAATTCTCAGACCTTTGCACACAGAAGGTGTCCCTTTACAATTTGAGTTAAAACAATGATTATTGGTGGAAGCTTTGAACTAGTCCCCAGAACAAGTCCTCCTCCCAGTCTCTGCAGCCCCTCACTGTTACTTGAAGCATCCTCCTCCTTTCTCAGAATTCTTGGCAGAAGTGACAGAGGATCAGTCCTGATCATCTTTCTCTTCACATCATCGTGTCCTTTCCTACACATTCTGGTCTTTTCTCATGCTGGTCACTCACATTTCTACCACTTCACTGCAGATCTTTTTTTCTGTCTTAAGTCTTACCCAGATCTTATCCTTAATGACTACATTTCTAATTTTCCCTCCTTTGCAATCTCCTTTCCCCCTCCAAAAAATTTAAAAGGCTGTAATTTCAATTAGAGGGTGGGTTAATTTTAATTTGAAGCGACATTCCTATTGCCAGAAACCTCCACTGACCATCTTTCAGCAACTGCTTTTCCAAAGCTCACAGCCTGAAGGACTCAGAAAACGTCTCTGGGAAACAACTGCTCCTCTGCAACATTCCCTTGATGCCTGTAGCTCACCCTAGCTGGCCTAAGTCTGGATAAAAGCAAGACCTCTACTACAGGAGCAAAAGTAAAACCTCTGCAAAAATAAATGTTGCAAATCAGTAGAAGGAGAAAGCATCTTGTCCCCAAACAGTGGTCCTTCTGCTTTAATGGTTTGTTAAAGGTGACACATGATCTAAAGGCTAGAGCCTTAGATTTCTAACAGAAGAAAAAGGGCCTTTTACTAAGATTTTTCTGCCAAAATTACACAACTTATGTCTGCAATTCAAGTGCCTTTACTCATCAGTTATTTTCCAACTGATAACAGACTCTTCAGTTACTCCAGTGCTCTGACAGTATTCTCTTCCACCACATTCTGAGAATGAAAGCCCAGACTAGACATTATAGGGAGGATCCAGTTTCAATTTAAAAGTACTTACAAATTCTGCATGCCAAACAAGTACAGACCATTTTTCCCCATCAAAAAGGGGGAGGGAGGGGGCTGTACCTGTAGGTTATGTGCTTCTGTCTCCACTTCTGGCCAGTGAGTGCATACCGCTTTTTCCTCCGGCTGCGACGTAGGTGGGGATGATCTGGAACTCCACATCGAGGCTTCTTCATCCACCTGCAAATAAAGGGAAAAAACCAACAAGCTAGACTAAGAGTTTGGAAAAGAAATTCCAAAGAACTCAGGGGGTGACTGGAAGACCTCTGAGAGATGGCCAGTGCTGACACCAAGAAGAGTTCAGTCCTTCCTCTGTCAGGTTTATCCTCTGCACAGGGCTGTGCTACCCAACTCTGCTGGCAACCCACACACCAAAACCACTTCATTTTTACTTGTGGAAATGCAGAGTCCAGATCAGGTAGTCCCTATGCTTGACAAGAGCTTAATGATGATAATGCCACAAGAGACCCAAATCAAAATCGCAGGTGGGTGTGCCCTGGGATCAAACTCACCTATCACCTACTGGATCCACTCTCCATTTGGTAAAGTGGTCCTGTGCCACCGAAAAAAAAAACCAGTTCATACCTCTAGGTAAAACTGAACAAGTGCAAACACAACCCTCCCAGATAATAACTAAAGCTTTCACCTGGAATGACCAGAACAGATCCCTTCAGTCTCTGGGTCACACGCACCAAATTCCATTAGGTTCTTCCCATAACCCCTGACTCTTGATGTCACTCACGATGTAGGAAACTCTAGTCTCTATTGCCAAGTGAACTGGAAGAGCAAAGGATGCTGTCCCTTGCACAGGGATCCAGGCAGTATTATCAGAGAAGTCCACTCTCCTTCCCTACCTCCTTTACCTCCAGCCTTGACAGATCTTTTGTTTCTTTCTTACAGCAGCTTGGGGGTGGTCAAACACTCGCAGAGGTTGCCCAGAGAAGTGGCAGAATCTCCATCCTTGAAGATACTCAAAATCCAACTGGAAATTTTCGTGGGCAGCCTGCTCTAGACATCCCTGTTTTAGCAGAGGGTTGGAGTAGATGAATTCAAGATGCTCCTTCAATGATTCTCTGACAGAATCAAGGAGAAATAGACTGTTCCTCAAATAACACTTGGTCATGTGGGCACACTCCAGAGAAGCCAGAAGTGGCTTATGGAGGAACAAATCTGCCCATCACTGCATGTGGCAGCTGGGGAAGAAGGAAACAAGGGCAGAGACTGAGGAACTACAGGTACTAGTCTCCACAGGTCCCCAGTCACATCCTTTAACACTTTGCAGTGCATCCCAGGACAGGAAAGCAGAGCTCAGGAATAACACAAGCAGACTCTGGCCACAGCCTCCCCCTAAGCAGATTGGCATTGCCTCAGCCACTGGACTTCTTCAGGCATTTCATGCATTTGATCCACTCACTCTGATGGCAAAGGCAAGTGACACAAAGCCCTTAAGAACACTTTGCAGGACATGCCACTGAAAAGCATTCTAGCCAGTGCTGGCCAATTTCTCACAGGACACCAAATTCTGTCCCCCCCGCCTCAGTAAGGTTTCTCCCATATCCTTGGCCACCCAGGGGACAACTTTTGGCCTCCAAATGCAGATATTCCTCCATCAACTGCAGCCAGCCAATGGCAAGTAGTCCATACGTGTGCCTAAACAATGTACATGTTATTCACTAAAAAATATTAACCCCAGACCTTCAGGAAGGGAGAGTCTCCCATCACCAGGAGATGGTTTACAAGACTTTTTGTCAGGACACCTTTTAAATTAAAACCAACCAGACACACAGACACTGTGCCCCACCAGAAAATTCTATCAGAACACACACACCTGCTGTCTATTCAGGCAGCCATGCAGCCCTTTCCTAAATCCACTTCCTGTATGTAATTCTGGTTGCTTATAAATTTCAGTGCAGTCATCTGTCATCGTCTCACCACCAAGAACAGAGCAAATGAGAGCTGTTATACACATTGCACTGTACCCTACAAGAACCCAAGCTGTGTATATAAAGCCAGCACAGATCTTCCCCACTTACATCACCTCACATTTATCAGCACCGTACATCTTTCAGAAATTCAGGCAACCTGTGGAAATTGGATCTGTCTTGCCCACACAACTGCTGCCACCTTCAAAGAAAAGCAGTACATCTAAGATTTACTTTTAGAAATATCAATTCAACCTGAATACACTGTGTTTTTCCAAGTGTCCTTTATTTGTGCTCTTTAGCATTGCTTCTAGCACTTTCCTAAAGAGACCTCAAGCTTACTGTCACCTGTATTCTCCCAAATATTTCCTGAGTTTTCAGGTTTTTTTTTAGTTCCACTCATATGTTATAACACAATGTTTTCATCATAACCTTACACAAGCCATAGTGTGGATCAGGTTTTCACCTCTTGAGCTTCATGGGAACTCCAGTAGTCTGAACATTACCACCATCAGGCCCTGACTATAGTCAGAAAATGACCTTCTGTTTTATCCTCACCAGTATCATCTAGAAGACAAAGAATTAATAGAGCAGTACTACCAAACCAGCCTGCATGTGTAAAGAAGTCACTGGGGCTGTCCAGGGCAGTGCTGACACACCAGCAGGACCTCACACCTCAGCATCTGTTTCCTGTAAGAACACCTTGCCAAGTTCCCAACCTTTGCCCTATGCCCAGCTGGCCACAGGAATTCATCCCCACATAGCTCAGCCCACTATTATCAAAGCCAGAACTGCACAGAGACCCCACAGAAAGTGAATTCCCTCCAACAGCCAAATCCTCTGCCCGTTTGCCAGCTCCAAGAACAGGCACAGGGGCATGGGGCTGTTCCAGAGGAAGTTGCAATACCAACCCTGGGGCTCCAAGGATTTCTTGAGCCAAAGCTTCCAAGGTAGAGCTGCCAAGACTCATGCTGCCCATGGCCCCTAACTCCTCATTATATAGTATTTAAACTATATAAAAACCCCATTTCACTTAGGCCTGTCTGAACCCCCATATTCCTCCACAGTTTGTTCCACAGCTCAGATACTGCCTGTCTGAAGCCAAGGAACAGAGCTCAGCTACCTGGTTGGAGCTCAGCAGTACCCGAGCTGTTGTCAGCCTGAGCTGATGTCAAGCTGAGAATGTTTATCTGGAACAGTTCCCTGATTCAGCGTACTTCCCAGACATATGGGCCCTAGTCTAATCACATGGTACAAATCCAGCTATCTCTCTTCCTCTCAGCAGGGCAGGTCTGTGGCAAAATATCCACAAAGCTGTAGCTTGCTACTGTTAATCATCTGTAGCTGAGCTTTATGATAGTCATTCTCTACTGAGCAATTTGGATACCCCACTCTATGTTCCAGGGGAAATCATCACAACAGAAACAACAACAATTACTTGAAGCAAGATTCAGATACTTATGGTTGATTCCCCCCTCCTTATTTTTTTAAATGGGAACACCAGTAACACTGGATCATCAAAATTTATACTTGGCACTCTTAAGGCACAGACTATTGCATTCCTCCAGCTGCTTGGCATCAGGAAACAAGCAATTTTCAAAAGCAGTGATATCAAGTTCTTGTCCAGATATAGCTGCTCTCCCCAGCTCAGGCTCCAAGCCCTTCACAATACTCTCCTAAAGAGAGAGAGCTGTCACTCTCAATCCCCTACTCTTGAGCTGACGGGAATGAGCTGTGGTGGGCTGTGGTGCACCCCAAGGTGAGAGACCTACACAACAGGTTCAAGACAAAGCACAAGATGCTTCCAATACAAGTAAGATCATTTTTTGGATCCTTCCAAGGCCAAAGACAAATCACCACTTTTGCTCAGCCTTCTCTCCAGCATTCTCCAGTTCTATATCCTTGCCCAGCTGCTCGCAGAACCACAGTTCAGCCCACCAGCTGCAGACAGACACAGAATTTGCTGAGGCATCATCAGTTGCAGGGTCTGAGGAGGCTGTTTTATGTGTTCTCCCTTCTCTCTTTACAGGAAATTACATTACATATCCTCTGCTGAATGGACCCCTACCCAAACTTCCTTTTGGGTACCAAAACGCATCACCAGTGGCAGTGCTTTTTTTCATCTCCCACTAGCAGCACCTGCATGGTGGTTTCCATATGCTAGGGTACAAATCTTGGAGGAAAAATCAAGCTCCGGATTTGAGGGCATGTGGGAAAGGAGATGAGAAACTTTAGGCTTCCATAGTAAGTGTAAATAACTCTGATTCCTAAAGTCACTTTACAGAGACAGAACTTACGACACTGACGGAAGTGACAGAAAAATTCCTAATTGCAATCTCAAAACTCCTAAACACAGACTGAAACAATGGCTTAGTAAATGCTTCAGTAATTAAGAGCCCTTGGAGGCAGCCTGCCTTGCCAGCTCCTTTCCTTCTGCTCAGCTTCCAGAACCAGGTCTGAGGAAGTGACAGCCCAACACAGCCCAGGCAGATGCCCCTCCAGCTCAAACAACAGGCTCACTGCTAACAGCAATCTGGACCTCTTTTTCCATTCATTGCAAATTCTAGGCAAATTCCACCCTGCCATACAACATATGGACCCACTGACTCAGGACAGATGGAGGCAGAGCAACCCAACATGCCTCCAAAGCACACCAGTGTTTGGCTGGAGCTGAGGTCTCAAGCTTTCGAGACTTGAGTTTCAGAAGAGGGAATCATCTGGATTTTTCACTCATCAGCCTTTGGGTGCTCATGCACTGGTCAAGCCCTGCCCATAAATGCAAACTCAGTAAAATGTGGGCAACACCTTCCTTTCTTTCAGAAAAACTTTTACTTACTAAAGCAGGGACTCCCACTTGCAGTTTGCACCCTTCCCCTGTCACCCACAAGGCAGCAGAAGCAGCTCCTTAACTTTCCAAACTAGCTCCCCAATATCACAGCCCCTTCTTTCCCCATCCCTTTCCAAATTATCAGCATCCCAAATCCAAGCTTCTACACACCAACTGCACACACAGAGCTCGGCTCGATGGCTCTGCTTCAGCATTCACCTACAAACCATTTTATTAATGGCAAAGAGATCTCAGATGGAAAATCTTTAAACAGCTCTTTGTTTTCAACTAATTTGAAAAGCATACAGGATTTTCTCTGTCCCTCAATGGAGAACAAGGGGCTCTTCCTGTGAGCTAAAGGAGGGAATGTTACATTTACTGGAGAGGTAGTCCCAGCCCAGGATGATCCTCTCCTGTCCAATTCACTAATTTCTTCTGTTTCTCCCTCTTCTTGCAGTCTGGAAGGCATAAAACCAATCCACTTTGTTCTTTTCATTATTTGGTTACTTTATGGCCCTTTCTTTTGGGCTACCATGTCCCCTTTGCCAGCAGTGTGCCCTATGAAGAACCAGGTAGAGCATGCTCTGAAAGGGTCTGCTAATGTAGCAAGGGCAAGAGACAACTAGGCAGGGCCCAAGCAAGTTTCATTGGGCTTTCTCTTTTTGCTCACTATGAGATGCTTTTCTCCCCAGAAAGCCTTAGTAAGACCTCCTCTGCATTCTGCTTTAGTTAGCAGATGCTCCTCAGACCAACAGCAGATGGATCCAGCCACTACACGACACCCCGGCAACCAGACAAGGAGCCACTTCCACACCACCCTTTGGAGCCCACATTGAAGAGAAGACAAAAAAACAAAGTCCCTCCAGCCCTGGCGATTTACACCAATGCTTCTGAGCTATCAAAACCCTGATCACAAACAACAACATGGCCAACATACAGCAGAGAACATCTAATGTCCAACAAATGGCAACTATGGGCAGCTAAGCAGCCTTGACTACCATCATCAGACTACAGTAACTCACTTCAGTTCAAACTCTGGATCTCCACAAATAACATCTATGGAGATACACAAATCCGATTAATTAGGAAACAGATTAGAAGTCATTTCTGGAGCCAGAATTTTAACCAAATTCAGACAGAGATGGAAGTAAATTAAGCCCTTGATGTCCTCCACTTTCAGAAGCTCACAGGATACACGCTTTGATTGTGCATGAGCAACGGGGATCTGTGCTCAAAGAACAACAGTAACAAGAGCTTCTCCTCACACTCACAAAAAATACTGTCAGTATGGAATATATATTTCATACTGAAATATGACAATGCATTAAGAAAGAGAAAGACAAAAGTAGCCTATATTAATCTTACTCAATAGTTGTCTGGTCCAAAACTCCTGTTACTGGGATTCCATAAAACTGTTGCATAGTGGCAACTGCAGACTGCACAGCTTTTCCTGACTGCAAGGGAGACATTTGGTTATCAGATGGAAGTAAGTAGCCGTAAGTTTTTAACCAACCCTGAAAAAGAAAGAAACAGATGGTAAGATGCCACAGTAAGTTTTCAACATAACAGTTCAGAACATTTCCTCAAAATAAAAAGTGACAAACTAGCCCAAAAAATTCAGCCATCTCTCTTTCTTTTGGTTAGGTTTGGTAATATCAGATGATTCCTAGGAAGGGCTGAAGATCCAGCTTAATATCACCTGTCCTGACAGGACAAGGCTGACCTGCCACTTAAAAATCAGTATCATCTGTATTGAGCAAGTGGGGCAGACTTAGGTCTTTGGAGCACCAGAAATGCCCAAGAAGCTTTGTTCTTGCTCCAGGAACTTCCTGTGTACCCTATCCTCTTGCCATCACGAGACTCCTCAGTCTCCACAGCAGCAATCTCCCAAGAGCCCACTACCCACTGCTGTCTCTGGACCATCATTCCAAGAAAACAGCTTAACAGTCCTGAGAAATCCCTGAAAAGACAAGTTCATCTTTGCACTTGCAATGAGCACAGCAGTAATTCTAAAAAAACCCAAATGAACCAAAACAAACAAACAACAACAACAAAACCCCCCCAAAACCTAAAACACACACAAAAGATTGAACAACCAAAAAAACCACACTCTGAAAGTTTGAAGACTCTGATTAGGTGGGTGTTTCCTCAACTAATAGCTAATACCAGCAAACTGTCAGAACAAGAAAATAGCCAACTCTCCTAAAGGAGTTCTGTCCCTTTTCCCTGCCTCCACCCTAAAATGTAGCCTTAGATAAAACTGCACATCAAACTTGTCAAAATGTTATGGACAGCATTTTCAAAAACATACAATTATTCAGGATTTTTTTTCCTCTCCTCTATTCCCCTCCCTCACTTTGATATGACGAGAAACCAGAATATTAAGTAACAATAACAACAACAACAACAATAATAATAATAATAGTAGTAGAACAATAACTTGTTTTCATAAACTTTTCCCCATAACTTTTCATGCACACTCCCTAGTGCTTCATTCTTCTGGTTGATTCAATTCCTGGACCAGGATTATTATGAGACCAGCATATATCCTATAAGCTTTTCCCCAATCAATCTGACCCACAGGAGGACAGTCCTCACCACATAAGCACTGATAAATCATCTGCATGACCTGTTCTCCCACTGACAGCATGATCACTTAGGGAAGGGGGAGGGAAGAAGCTTGCTCTCCCTTAACATAACACGGCAGCAGGAAAGGGGCTCAAGTCAGGAGAAGCAAAAGTGGGAGAACAATCCCTGTTTCTTTGTGGCAACAAGAAGATGTCAGAAGCCATTAGGGAGAAGGAAGGGCCCTGCTTCCAAAGCAGGAGAAAGAATCATAGAAGGGCTAGAAGCCCATCTCATTCCACTCCCCTGCTATAGGCAGGGACATCTTCCACTATGGTCTTGTTGGTTGCTGCAAGACCTGTCCAACCTGGCCTTGGACACTTCCAGGGATGGGACAGCCACAGGTGCTCTGGTCACCCTGTGCCAGGACCTCCCCAACCTCATGTTCCTTCCCAATATCCCATCTAACCCTGCCTGCTGGCAGTAGGAAGCCAGTCCCTGTGTCCTGTCCCTCCAGACCCTTGTCCAAAGTCCCTCTCCAGATCTCTTGGAGCCCCTTCGGGCACTGGAAGGGGCTGTACTGTCTCCTTGGAGCCTTCTCTTCTCCAGGTGAACATCCTCAGCTCTCCCAGCCTGGTTCAGAGCAATGGAGCTCCAGCTCTTGGAACATCTCCATGTCTAACTCTAGTCCCTCGCCAGCAGCTCCTTAATGGTCTCATGTTAGGAGCCCCAGAGTCAGAGGCAGTGCTCCAGGTGGGGCAGGGAAGTGACACGAGAGCATGGACTGGGCGTGCCAAAGTTCACCAAGGGCACATACAACGCTACTAAACACAGACATCACCAATGGCTTCAGACAAAGCCAACCTGCAAAACTGCAAGACCATTTGCTACCCCTGCCTTGGCCTCTGACAACCACAACAATGCTGCGACACTCCATTATAACCAACATTAGCTCCCCTCGAGCAGCGAGAGCACAGTAACCAAAACAGCTCGGAGTGGGGCTGCTCTCGCGTATCCCCCTTCCCTGCCGGCCGCACTCGGAGGCGGCAGCGGGAACGGGGCACCAAACGATGGCCAGCCGGACACGCCAAGAAGCTGCTCCCGGAGACTGAAGCTTATGATCACACAGGAAGAGCACGGCTCCTTCTCCGGCCGGTCCCAACCTGCCGAGGCGCGGCCGGAGGAGCGGTGCCCGCGCACCCGAGCTCAGCCCGGCCCTGCGGGAGATGATGGAAGGCTTCTGGCGGAGGAGGCGGAGGAACCGCTGCCCGCCCAGCTTTCCGGCCCACCCCGAGACACCCAGCGCACATCGCGGCCCCGGGACGCCGGTGGCAGCCGCGGCCCCGCCCGGCCCCGCTCGCGGACCTACC
>VZRH01005870.1:875274-895882 GCA_013397555.1 Urocynchramus pylzowi | reverse complement strand
GTATTTATGATTTGATTACAGCTCTGTAACTAATAATCTATGCAGTTGTCCATAAATTGAAGAATGCAGAATGAATGATCAGTCTAGGTCTGAAGTTCCATTACAAATTTCTGTGTTGTATCCTTGGTAGTTGATGTCTCTTAGCTTATATGTGAAATTAGCAGAATTGATGACAAGTGTAACCACATGCTAATAAAAATGACAGGAGAGTTCTTATATGATCTAGACTGATTCTGAGAAACAATCTAGTGTTAGGATTTGAAAGTTTGCTAAGTTTATTTTCTTTCTCATGAAGTTCTCTTTAGGGAGAGTAACTGACTTCTGGAATGTAGGTGTAGTGGTATATATCACAAGCTTAATAAAGTTGTTGGCCCACCTATCTTCTACTAAAAATATCCAGGTGAATAATTCTTTTAAGTAAATCTGCGCTAATGTAATGATGGATGGAGGCAGAAAGCAAGGAAACCTTTGTTGTGAAGAAGGAAGAAAGGTCAGAAAGAGGAAGGAAGAAAATTTAGGTTAGATATTTAACTATGTCTTGAGATACATAATCCTTTGTTGTTTTAATAAACCTGTTTTATGTGTTTTCTATAAATCTTTTATGTACATCTATTTACACAAGGAACATGGTTAGCATTGCTTTACAAGGTCCTTCTTATTGATAGTATTTCTTTGCAAGGAGGACAAGAAATACAGTTGACGTGATTCACTTAAAAATATTCCGAAAGGAATGACATTGAAGACTTGTAGAAGGAGGAAGAAATTTTCAGTGAGTGTTGGCTTCTTGACTGATATATTTTGATTTCTATCCTTTTTCTGTTCATTAGTGAAGCTAAGCCAGTTATATAGCCTCAAATTCCACTGTTTCCTGAAATTACTGGTAATCACTTGCTTGTTATCTTTTTCTTATTCTTAGAACATAGACACAACTGACTTCAATGGACAAACACCTTTAATGTTAACAGCACAAAAAGCCATTGGGTAAGTAGAGAATAACTGAAGAAGAATCTATTGTATTGTACTCAGGAAGCAGTGAGGTGAATTTTTCCTTACTGTCTTTTTTTTGAACTGACATTCCTTTCCCTTCCATTTATACTAAAATATGAGGTGTTTCAGAGATCCAGAGTTGGAAATAGCTCATTGGATATAGCAAAGAAAGTGAAAAGAATTTCTAAAAGAAGTTTAGGTTTGTGGCTGAATCATCTGCAGCCTTATTGCATTTTCTGCAAAATGAAAACAAATGGGTGTGGATGCAGTGAAATGCATTTAGAACTAATAAAATGGGGAGATACAAGCTATGGTGTTGTAGAAGATACAATCTGTGTTATGTACCTCATATTTGTTAAAATGGTATGGTAACATCATCTGGAGAAAAACTTCCAGGGCGGGTGTGGAATTCTAAACATGGATCTACCATTGATGAGCTGGTTGTGAGAAGGCATTATGTATCTGCTGTTGTTTCACAGATGGGAACTGTTGTTTTATAAAGTGTTCAGAAGTTTCATTTTCAGTCTAGATTATCTTCTGTTTGTTAACTCTTATACTTTATTTTCATCTAGACCAGAACCCATGAAGTTTCTCTTAAAGTTTAACCCCTCTCTCAATGCTGTAGACAATGTTCAAAAGAATACTGCACTGCATTGGGCAATAGCCTCAGGAAATACTAGTGCAGTGGATCTGTTGCTGGAAGCTGGTGTCAGCCTGGACATAAAAAATGTCAGGGTAGGATTTCCTTTGTGATATTTTATCCCATGTGGCATGAATGTTTAAAATGAATGTAAAGAAAAATCTCAATCTTCTCCATGTTGGATGTAAATTGCAGCAGGGTTTGGCTAAGAGCAGGTGTTCTTAGTCTTTCACAAAAGGGAGTTAGTACCTTTCTTGAGGTGTGGCTCAAAGGATGAATGCAGAGGTTCTTTGCAAGCTTTGTGTAATGAACAGCCAAGCCTTGTGTTCACTCGACAGTAATTCTGTCCGTTGCAGATTCTGCTCCCTCACCCATTTTGTTTAATTTTCTTGGGGTGTTTAATTAGTTTCATTTTCTCAGGGCCTTGTTTAATTCCTTTTTCATTTCTTCATTTGGCTATTTTCTACTTAAAGACGATGTCATGAGGACTTGGGCAGGTTTTAAAAAATAGGTTTCTTAGTGTCCAGTTAGACTTGTAAAGACTTCAAATTAAGTGAATGTCCTGTGAAAGCTGGTGTTTGGCAATGCCTGTTTGTACATTCAAAAGGTTATCACATATGAAAGGCTTCAGCTTAATACTTGTAGAAATTGATAGCATAAATCTTGAAAGTATGGATTCCCATGACTATATAGATATGGTATTGGAAGCAGTCCAACAGATAAACCCCTGATGCAATCTATTTACAAATATCGGTTTTCAGAACTACGAAGCTCTGATTTAAACTTGTTAGCACTCTGAATTTAGCTTACCTTTATCTTAAAAAAATAGTGGAGGAGGAGGTGGGGCTAGGAAGTAACTGCCCAGTTAGTCTTGTTTTAACTATATTAATTTCTTGCTTTTGTTAAAAGTGAGAGTGTTTGTGTGTTAAGTAACAAATAAATAAGTAAATAACCCTCTCTGTTGTTAAAGGGAGAGACACCGCTTGATATTGCTTATCAAAGTCAGAATCACTTCATGGTTTACATGATACAAGAGGAAGACAGAATGAGAAACAGGAGAAATAACAGGTTACTGAAAATAGTAGAGAAATATGAGGTAATTTCCTGAGTAATAACTAATAGAAATAAAACTAGAGCATGCTGTGTTTAGAGTGACATGCAAATTAACTCTAACAAGAGTAATTTCTGAAATTGGGTGCACAAAATAGAATTCTTTAAAAGCACATTGGAGTCCTTTGGGTGGGAGTTTTATGTCATACCTCACCCCTTTTGGGGTGTTGATGTGTCACCTTGTCCTATCTTATCTTGAGTCTTTCAGCATTTGTCATTACATGAAATGAATACTTTTAAGTAAGACCTGCTTGAGTCTTTGTCATATTTTAACAATAATAATTTTAACAGCTCTTCCTGATGTTAGCATCTTCCTTGACATTCATGTGGGCCATTGGATACGTCATGGACTTAAGTTCTGATTCTTGGCTTTTAAAAGGAGGTTTGCTTCTCAGCCTGCTATTTGTGATGTCTCTGTTTGTGAGGTTTGTGGCTTTTTTTCTCTATGTACTTACTTGTCAAAGACACTTTAAAAAGCATCTGATGCATAATTCTTTTCAGAGTTTAGTTTCAGTTAATATAAAAGATACCTCCTGAGAAATGGTTGCACCGTGTGTGAAGAATTTAAATGCATGTACTTTTTAGAATGAATGACCATAATAATTGAATGTATGTAGGTGCACACAGTAATAGTTTCTTGTCACTGAAGGATTTGAAAAAAAAAACCCCAAACCCAGTCTGTTAGCTAATTTTATTGTCAGAGTGTTACTGATAGTCTGTATCTGGTAGACATTGAGATATCTGCTCAGAAATGTCCTTTATCACAACTTTTCCTGCTATATTCTGTCACAAAAGGGGTTTTAATGAGCCATCCCTTCTCCTGTTCACCAAACCTCCCAGTGTTATCCTGAGCTGTTTCTCACTTTTCCTGCCAAAGTCAGTGGTCACTGATATGGCAATACTATCTGTGTGCAAGTCCCAGAGAAGGGACTTTTTACCCAGTCCTACAGCACTTCTCAGATATATAATATTGTGCTGGAACAGAGCACTCTTCAGTTTTATTTTTGCATTGTTAACCCCCTATATGTATGGATAAAGAATGTTTTTGAGTGACAGTTCTTGATTGCTTTGAGCAACTTGAAATAAACCATGTGCATGAAGTTTTTACAGTTACAAACCAGATGATTTATATTCTATGGATTTATGTTCCAAATATATTTTGAAAAAATATTTATTTCTTTTAATGTTCTTTCAGGCAACTCGTGGGGCTCAAGAATCTAAGGTATCTTCCCACAGCATTTCTGCTAAGTTCAGTTTTTTGGATGTCCATGACCTGGTTTTTCTGGTTCCTGCCTGATATCCTTTATACTCAAGAAATGCAACTCTGCTTGGAGTTTCTTGTAAATCTAAACCTGGTTGTGCAAACTGTGATGAGCTGTTCCAGATAATTCAATGTGACTGTTAATGTCTGGTAAGATTGATTTAATCCCATTGGGAAGGGGCAAAGTGACTTTAAAGTTATACACAGACTAAAATTCTGTACCTTCTTTTGTCTATAGATTTTTGTCTTCTTTATAACCTGACCTATTTCATATGTTATTGGAATATCAGAATGAAGATGTTATAAAACTAATGGTTTATGTTAGCATCTCCACATCACTCTTTAGTCTTCCTCACTGAGGCTGTTGTACAGTGAGGTATTTTGTCATGTGGTATAACTGGGTAACGCATATCTTAATACTGAAGGCATCTCTTCTTTCTAACCTGATAACCATTTGACAGTTGGTGGTATTCATGCTCCTGCCTTCAAAAACAACATCCTCTACCACTGCCTCCCTTCAAAAAAAGAAGAAATTTCTTTGTGTTCCTGCAAAGTAGACTGTCCAGTCTCCTGTCTTTATTCACTGGTTACACTGAATCTTTAGTACACAGTGAATTAATTTCTATCTGACATTTACTTGCTTTGAAGAGGCTTCTCACTGATGAGTACAAAAACATTTTAGTCGTTTGTGCTCTCTTTTCAGTGCCCTGCTCTTTTGTTACACAGTGGGCATCTGTTTATTGATAAAGTTGTGTGAAAAAGCCTTTAGAAAGATACTTAGAACTGCAAATAATTTTGTATTAAAGCAGCTATAATGTATTGTTACACAGTTTTAATTAATTTTTAATTCAGCCTTTAAATTACATTTTCTCTTGTACTGTTCCCAATTAAGATGTCCTTAATGGAATTATCAGGATTAACTCTGATGAACTGATCAAGTATATTCCTACTGGGGATTCACACACATGCTTGTATAAATGGAGATGGTATTATTCAATTGTTGTGAAGGTTTAAGGTTTGTTTTATTGGTGTCATCTAAGTTAAAAGGAAAAAAAAATTCCAGTGGTAGGGATTTGAGTCGGACACTTGGCTGAAGATAGTGAGCATAGCAATATTCTTGAAGTGCTAACCATAGCTTGGTGAGATGGGCCAGTGGATAGGTTTCCATTGCACTGTCCAACCCTTTTTCTCATGAGTGTATTTTCCTTCTGGAGGTGGTCGCAGGTCTGGGTATTTTAAAGGCTTTCAAGATTTTAGTTAGCTGTATGTGTCTGTCAAACTTCCTCTGGACTGAATGAAAATCCAGCCATTCTAACTAAAGATTTCTCTGAGCTCCATAAAACCAATACCAGTGCAAACAGACCAGTAGTATCCACAAGAAACACACAATCATTTTGACTTCTATAATTGCACCCTGCAACTGCATTGTAACAAACACAGCTGGTGTTTGTGCCAGTATTTCATAAGTTATCACCTTGATTTTAATTAGAAGTGTTTGTAGTGTTGTTAGTTCATAAGACAAAACAACTTTGAGGTTGCCATCGTGGATTTTTAAAAATTATTTTCACTGGAATTCATGGAGTGACTGAGGGGTCACTGGAGATGCAATCTAGACTTGAGCTCTCTGCCTGCTCCTTGGTGGCAGCAGGGACTGTTCTTTAGCAGCCTGAGCTCTCAAGTTTGATGCGTGACTTTAATTTGTACGAAACTTATCCCACTCCACATTCCTCTGTTGCTGTGTAGAGACACTTAATCTTGACGTGTTTTTCTTCCCCAGTCATCTGATACACAGATGGTTTTAGTTCATAGTGTAAAAAGGGTGTTCCTAATGTCCCATTACATTCAGAAGTGTTTAGCAGTGTGCACTTGGGCTTTTTTTGTGTCACAAAAATAGTTTCAGGATGACTTTCAGTTACATTTTCTGAATGAGTTTATTTAGTTGCTTTTGGCTGAAATGAATGGGACAGGGTAAGACTGAGTAAGAGCCTGTTTGAGTTAGGGGTGGGTGCAGCAGCCAAACAAATCTCACAGCTGCCAGAAGCTTTATAGCTCTGCATGTCTGACTGATATTGTTTAGATAAAGTACAAAAGCTTCAGAGGGAAAAAATAAATCAAATTTGTTTCATACCTCTGAAATATTCAAAGACAGAAGTCTGGAGGACTTTTAAGGACGATGACATGGAGCCATATTGCGATGCAGGTTTATACAATTGTAAAAGTCTTCTTCAGCACTCAAACTGGACAGAATATTCCATTTGTCTGATAAGATGGCCTTGGAAGGACAGAAAGGATCCCACTGTGAAAGTGAATGTAATTTTTTCCTTCTTGTGTCTTGCTTGTAAAGTAGTATTAACTAATTTTTGAATATTTTTCTTGTCTGACAAATAATGGTGTTATGAGTTATAAGAATATAGTCCTTAACCTGACTATCACATACCACAAATGTAATTTTTAAAATCACTGTTGTGTTCAGCATGATGAGTCTTCTCTATTATTTCTATAAAACCTGGAGTACTGATCCTGGATATATAAAGACTTCAGAAGAAGAAAGAAAAGAGGTAGGTGATTTTGCAAAAACAAATGGAAGGGCTGGTGCAGTGCAACATGGATCAACCACTTCTGGTGGTTGTTTGTCATCATGTGCAGCTTTGTTAAACTGGAAAGCAGTGAAGTATTCTTCCTTAAAGAGGTTTTAGCAATGTTGTTTAACAGCACAGATCTTGGAGAATTTCTCCTTCTACTGCTTGTTTCCTTATTTTCCTTGTCCTGCTGTAATTTCCTTGCCTCTATCATCTCATTGAAATGTGAGCTTTGGCCAAAGATTGTACAGACGCACTGATGTTATCTGTGATATGAATTCACACAGAACTTCACTTAAAAAATAAAGTTTTGCATGGTTTCTGCTTCAGTTGTCTCTGGTTAGAAAGAAATAGTCATAGTGCTTTCCTATATATCATATGCTAGTAATAATTTAAATTTTAGTAATAATTTAAATTTTATCATGTGCTTTGAGGACATGTATAATGGTTTGGTTTTTGTGCTTGAACATCATTCAACTCACATGCTATTTCCTAACTGTTTTATAGTAGCCAAAAGAAATGATGGGCAGCCAGTCAGTAGAGAATTTAATGTCTGGTCTCTCCAGCCTATGGGTTAAGGAAAGCATTTTGTTTGTGATCTCATGGCTCTCATTGAGGTTGTATTTCTTCTGATTGCCAGGGACAATAAACTGCAGTTTTAACATATTCCCACAAGACTTGTAAACATTGTGTCCTTGTAAAGGAGCAGGCTTCATCTCCCTGAAGTCTGGCTGATTTTATGAGAGGTGCCATCTCATTTTAAGGAATATTTAATTCACGTAATTTATTAATTTTGGCAACACAGAAATACTTTTCTGAGTAATCTTGTGTGGGTGAAGCTGCATTAGTCTTTACTGGTTTGTGTTTTCTTGTGCACCTCTTTAAATAGCAAATTCTTATTCCTGTTCGTACTTGGCACTTAAAATACTTACAAACTGCGAAAGTCCTAATGTAGAAATCTTCAAAGCACCTATGGAAATGTTATCCAAATGCAAGCACAAAATACTTTATCTTTCAGAACATTATAGCTCTTGCAGAAGCTGGTTGCTTGGACTTAAGAACATTTTGCACATCATGTCTTGTAAGTAAGGCTTTTGTATTATTTTCTTTGTGAACCTGCCTTTTACTCAATGCTGCCATAAAATTCCTTTTTCCTCACTGCTTGTCATTAAAGGGTTACACAAGTAGTTTGTTATATATTGTTTAGATTTCTTTATTTCTTTTATGGTGATAAGAGATGCTTTGAGATCCTTGGACTCTAATCTTAATTTTAAAAAATTCCTTTTTTTTTTTTTTTTAAATTAAGGTGTATGGTTCTCATCTCTGTTCTGTGTTGTGAGGTCTGTGACACAGTAATTAAGCAAAATGTGGTGGTAACTGTAAGATGATGCCTTAAATTTTGAGCAAAGTAGATGCTTCTGCTATGAGTGTGTTCTTTCCCTTCATCCTCACCTAGGTAAGGAAGCCTTTGAGATCTGTGCATTGCCTTGCTTGCCAAGCATGTGTAGCCAGATATGATCAGCATTCTCTGTGGACTGGACAGTGCATAGGTGAGAGTGTGTTGTTTTATCACATTTGAAAATGCCACATGTTTTAAAAGTTGCTGAGATAACATTTATCCCCTTAAAGAGAGAGTACACATGATGCAGGAATATCCTGTTGATACTGAAGGACTCTGATGGGTGCCAGAGGGAAATTAGATGGAAGAGAGAAAAGCAAATAAGATTATTTAGAGGTTGTTAGAGTGGTCACCCTAAGAACACATACCACATAATCTGTAACTCTTTCTTTGGAGAGAGAAGGAACAGGGGATATGATTGAGACTTGAAAAAGGAAAGAAAAAAATTATTAAGATGATGGCTAAAGTGAATGCAGAATTATTAGCCAAGCATGTCATAGCAGAACTAGGGATTTAAAACTGGTAAAGGAAAAATGTCTCCACATGGCAGGCAGGGAAATTTTGGAGCTTGCTGCTGTAAGGGTTTTCAGACACAGGCAATATCAGCAGGTTCAAAAAGGGATAAGACAAACTTATTTGGACAATCTGTCCAGGAGTAGGTACTAAAAGAACCAGAGAAGTGTTCACAGTCTGACATTTTAATGCAGTAGCTGTGGATGAGGAGAATGAACTGCAGGAAGTGACTGGACTCTTGTTCCTCCTGAACTTCCATTGTCCCTTGTCACTCTTTGGGACAGTTCTGAGTGGAGCAGCTGTACCAGAGATAACCCTGCAGGGCATTTCCATCTTCTTGTGCTCTTCCCTCTCACCCTCTCTCTTCCTTTCTGGCTCATTACTGGTGATGCTCAAGATAGGAAGGTGAGAGCTTCATATTTGTAACAATATATTTTTCACTTTTTTTTTTCTTTTTGCCAACAGCCTTTTTCCTAGTGTTAAATGCTATTTTTGCAATGTTTGCTATTTACAAGGTACTGAGACATCCTTCTGATGTGTTGTCTCAAAGCTTTGAGTAGTATCATTGTAATTTAAAAAAATATCTTCATGTAGCAGTTTTTCTGACAAGAGGTCTGGGGTTTTTTACATGTATGTTTTCAATTCTGAAGCACACAAGGTCTGGGAAATTGAATAGCTTAGACTTCTCAGCATATGAGACAATTTTATTGTGCACGGAAGGGAGTTGTGGCTGCTTAATTAGGTCTCCTCAGAGTAAAACAGCTGAAGGCATGCTGTGAAGGACACACAAATTCTGGTTGACTTTATCAGAACTAATTCTATTATATAAATTGGGATGACTTACAGGACAAAGTTGAGAGATCAGCCTTGCCAAGCTTTCTTGTGGATGGCAGAGGTTAAAATAAGAAATGGTTTTGACTATTTTTATTCCTGCTACCTTTAGTAGAAATACAAGTACTGCTGAATTTGAAAATACCCAACTTTAATTTTTTTTTTCCTTTTTTCCCCTCAATTTCAGGCATTGGGAACCATTATTACTACCTGTTGTTCCTGTTTTTCCTTACGATGACTGGTGTCTGGCTGCTTTATGGAACTCTTCAGTGTATGTATCCATGAATTTAGTTTTATTTAGCTTTCAAATCCATCTCTGTGTGGTCTTTATCTTTCAGCATTTCATTTCCAGCAAGTGCAACCTGCACAAGTGATACCTTATTTCAGCAGTGATGTTACTGTGTAGCTTAAGTGAAAATGCATCCTATCTGAGTCTTTGGTCAAATACCTGATTCCATTTGTGTTGAGCAAGAGCAAAGATGCTGCTGTAGTGGGATATTCATTGGAAAATGAAATAGGAAAAGCAGGAAGCATTTTTGTTAGAGAGGAAATAGGGAAGCCATGTGGCAGAAAGTCAGGTGACAGGTTCTAATCTGGATGCCCTTTGCTGTAGCAGAAAATAAGTTTGTAAATACATTATTGCAAAAGCTTGATTGGTTTTTTTTTCTAATTTGGAAATATCCATACTAAATGCACACATTTCTTTTTGGTTTTAAAGTAGTTTAATTCTGAAGAGAAAAAAAGTGTATTATTTCTTTAATAAATCTGAACTGTTACTTTTTAAAATTAAAAAAAAATACTGGAAAGGAGAGGAAAGCCCTTATAATTTAGTTGCTGAGGATGAATTACTATAGCACCAAGTTTTAAAAACAGGATGTTTTTCAGTGGATCATGAACACAGAGTGTGAAGATTATGTAGCCAGAATAGCAAGCACTGACACATCTCTGTGGGTGTTTTTAGGTGTCAGTGGGGTAGGTGAAACATGATATTTCTAGAGGATGTTGCTATGTAATATTAATTTCATGCAAATAATCTTTCCTCAGCTCTTAAGGGCTTAAAAACACAATTAACTGGTTGTGTGTCTTGTCAGATTGGTCCAACCACTGTGCAGCAAATTTCCATCAAGATGGAGCATGGATGTACTTCACCCAGACAGTGTCCTGCTCTCCCTGGGTTTCCTACATCTCCTCAGTAGCCTGTTTCCACACCCTGTGGGCCTCTGTGTGGCTCACTGTTCAGCTTTATCAGGTAATATTTTCCTTCAGTTTATGCTTCTTGTCAAATTAAAGCTCTTCCCTGGATGATTTGCTCCCATAAAAACTGTGCCTGCTCTCCCTGATTACTGTCACAGCAAGGTGCTTCTCTTAAATCTCAGGGCAGACCTTGAAGTTTCACAGGTTCAGCTTGTGCACTCAGCATTTCTCTGTTGGAAGTAAAATCACAGTTGGCAAATCATTCCTGTAACTGAGCTCTGGGTTTACTACTCAAAATTCCAAGCCTATAAAAAGTTGTATTTAAAGACAAGAAATTTATTTGACTAATAGAACTAGTACTAATGCCCCCAAAACTGCACAAAACCTCAGTAACACAATTATTCCTGAGTTGAAAATTCTGTGGCAGAGCTCAGCCATGTGTCATTAGACTGTATTAAATCCCACTGCTACTGTAAAAATGTATGACCTGGATTTTATCTTGTTGAGGACTGTCAAATTTCTTGTTTATGTTTTTCTCAGAGAAAAGCTTGGCTATACAAACAAAATTGAGAAGAGCTGTCTTAAAACATCTGTGAAACAGCTTGTTTAGCAGCTCTTAGGAAAGAGGTGTCTTTGAAATATGTGTTAAGCACACCGAGCTAAGGGCTTGTTTTGCATCTTGTTCAGTAAAAAAAAACCCAAAAAACAAAAAGCTCCACAATCTTAGACATGTACTGCTAGATTTTTGCAATGTCCAAGACAGTGGGATATCATGCTGGAAAAAGATAGGGAGGATATTTACAGTTTAACTACTGTGTTTGATACACAGTGATTTGAAAATGTACTGCTTTATGGCATTTGGTGTCATTGTGGATCAAGGGATCTTTTTCTACTGTTTTGTATGGTAGAATGCAGACAAAAACCTGAGGAGATTTGTGCTTAACTGTGATAGATCTTATACTTCTGCAGACATCTGTGAAAGTGCAGTCTTCACAGACATCCCAATCAAGCTTGCCTTCTCTGGAAGCTGGTGTTAGAGCTTGCCAGGTTCTGTTTTAGCCCAAATGACATTTAAAGACATACTTTTCATCAGTTATAGCAGTGGTTTCTTATTTGTTAGATATGTCCCGGCTCTTCCCCCCTACTTCCTTCTTATTAGTAACTTTTGCTCACTAGGATTTTAATTTGTGATGTTCATATTGTAACCACTACTTATGGTTTTTTTTTTCCAATTAGATTGTGTTCCTGGGGTTGACCTCACATGAAAGAATGAATCTCCTGGTACAGAGGAAATCCTCTAAGCATCATATTTCCCTCAAGAAGACTCCATACAAGTGGGTATTAATGAAGAGAGTGTTTTAAGCATGTATCTCTTCAGTACTGATTTGCTTCACTACTTCATAAATGCAAAAACACTGGTTTTGGAGTGGGAAGTGCTGTCCAAAAATTTGTTCCTCAGTATCTGTGTCTATTGTGTAGGATCAGAAAGAGAATTAAGGTATGAACTGGCCCCTTTCTGACTTCTCCTGCAGTATTTAGCTCCATTAATAGAGAAATTGTTATCAAGGTTTCCCTGTTTCTTCAGGAATACTAACAGATAAGATCTTACTAACTTTTAAATATTTGAGTTCAACTTAATCTACTCTCATTTGTTAATGTAAAACATGTTGTAAAAGTTCAGCTAAGGAATAATGCTCACTTAAGGGTTCTTCTGTTTCCTCCTGAGCTGTCTGCCTTGACAGGTTAATATCTTAAGTACTGTCTCATGCTGAAGTGGTATTTTTCATGCTTGCAGTCTTCTTTTCTTAGGTTTATGAATGCATATTCTTCTATTTTTTTCAGCCTTGGATGCTTCCAGAATCTTGCAGACTTTTTTCAGTGCAGTTGCTTTGGTATGTTCAAACCCAACATAATTGACTGGACCAAGCAATATAAACTTTTTCATCTGGCAAAGGAGAAAAATGTTCATTCTGTGTAAAGTTTGTCTTAATTTCTAAGACAGTTGAGCTAAAAGCTAAATAAAACTAGATATTTTATTAATTTCTACAAATTCTTCTGAAGCTGCTTGTTTTTATTTTTTATTATTGTTTCAAATATTAAACTTACCTTAAATAAGATACAGCAGATTTGTATATGGAACAGTCACTGTGTGTCTGTGTATGTATAATTTGAGCTGAAACTATTTAAAAGTTTATGTGAGGAGATGACACAAATATATATATTTTTAAAGGTAAGTTTTTGGGGCAGAATTTCAAAATTATGTTGGTACCATTTGCTTTACTTTTCTGATAGCAAAAGACAAATTTGAAAATTAAGGTGAACGTTCATGTTTAAAAATTTAATATTACAATTACATTGTAATTTTATTGCTAATGCTGTGAAAATCTCTGTTAAGCCTTTGTATTTGAAGAGTTTACATGTAATAAAATAGAGCTTTCATACTTGTAAGTGTACTTTTGCAGATTGAAATAGATTCAAGGGATATGTGACCAGTGGGGTATTTAAGAGTGGGTGGGCACAAAACCATAAGAAGGAGCCTGACTCTTTGCCTTATGTTTTTCACATATATATGCCCTGTTAGGGTATGAAAATGGGTAAGTTTATGATGGAAGATAGCAATGTACATAAAAGGAGGGAATTGTTCCCCACTGCATCTGTAATAGCTAATGTCAGCCACGTTCCCAAGAAGAGGAGGGGCCAGCTGGACGGTGTGATATGAATGTAAGTCAAAGTAAGTAACAATGAAAACCAGCAGGGAAAGAGTTCAAGATCAGGAAATTAAAGCCAGCTACCATTTAGAAGGGACATCGTAAGTACTGTAGTGAAATGCAATTCTTGTGAGGGGTTTCATTCATCTTGGTGAAATCCATTTATCTGAAATGTTGTAGAATGTATAAGCACAAGCAAATACAAATAAAAATAATGTGAAACAGTAAGTACTTTATTGTAGCTTGAAAACAGACAAAACTTATAACACTGTATTCTGAGAAAATGGGTTTTTTTAGAAATACCTTCCTCAGAGAAAAATAATTTCAAATCCTTTTTAATTGTCTCAAAGAAAATAACATCTACTTGTTCTAACACAAATGCCAGCATGTTCAAAACTTAACTAGGAGACTGGTGGAAATACAGACAGGTTAACATTGTGAAAAAAAGAAAATACAATCTAACTGGGAACACCTGGAC
Source organism: Urocynchramus pylzowi (assembly GCA_013397555.1). NCBI lineage: Eukaryota > Metazoa > Chordata > Aves > Passeriformes > Fringillidae > Urocynchramus > Urocynchramus pylzowi. Next base: position 882,182 of record VZRH01005870.1, on the reverse strand, counting down.
CCTTCACTCCAGAAGGGATCCCTATCATAATGGGGCACTGTGAGTCTAAAATTCCAGTCTAAAATGTGACAAGTACTAGTTTAAGAAGCAATCATGTTCCATGAGGTTCCTTGTCTTTATATACTAAACACAAACATGAGTCTAGTTTTATCATTGTACCTTTTTAATCTACTCTAAGAATTTTTTAAAATACAACTCACAATTTTTTTCCTGCAAGGAGGAAAATCTTAATCAAATGCCCTAGGTACTTAGCAATATGTGTTGTTTAATATTTCACTTGACAGCTATCACTTGGTGTCATCAACAGTTTGAGTCTGTTGCATCCATTTCTTCTCATTCACACTCTTTCTTTTCCACTTGAGTGAGGCCACCAAACCCAATTCCTTTGGGACCGAAGTTTTTTGCATAGCAAACTGCAAAAGAAGGAGTTGGAGGTAAATGGTACTCTGAAGGCTCTCAGAGGTAAATGTCTTTTGATTTTCTTTTTTTAAATTGCTATCAAATTTAAGTTGATAAAAAGGAAGGAAATCTGAAATAGTGTATTTCCCATAAGTTTATCCAGGTCTTAATAGTGAAACTGGTATTACATATTTGAATTACACAGAAGTTGCATTGGGTGATCTCAAAGAAAGGTAAGAAATTATATAGTTTTTAAATCTAAGTGATACTTTCATTAAAGCTACTTTCCTATCTGAAAATGCTTAGTAAAACTTGGTCTGATGAGTAATACAGAGTAAGACAGAGATTTTTAAGAAGAACTGGAGCATAATCCAGAAACTATTGATGTGCATTTAAGTAATTCCGTTTGAACTCTATATTGGTTAGTGTGTGTTTATCACAACTCTACTAAGTGGTAATGGTGAGCATATTTCTCCAAATATGCCAATTTGATCCACTTGTGGTTGACAGACTGTACCCAAAGTCACAGAACGCCAGTATTCTTCTTTAGGGTTCTCTATAAAGTTTAGCTTTGTATATAAAAGCTTCACATACTTTTTTTCCCCTTAAGCTATTTCTAGGAGTCAAGTGAAGTCTGTGAACTTTGTGAATCTGAGAAGAACATCTAGATGTGTAATTTACCATTTTTGCATTATCTTCTGTGCTCTCAATGCAGTGGAAATATCTTTAGAATTTTACTGGCAAGAATTCTGATTTGGAGGACCAAAGATCTGTATCTGTGTGGATTTTTTATTTTAGTGAGTGAGACTGTGCAGGTACAAGAGCCTGCCCAGCAGATATGGCCAGTGCTTGGTTAGAAGGTCTGACAGATTTGAGAGGTTGTCCCATTTGTAGAAAAATTACAACTTTAAAATTTGAATGTTAATAGTAGAAGCTGCAAGTGCAATGTTACCATAGCTCTTTACTTTCAGAAGGTTGTTAAAAAAAGACAAAAATGAAATTTCCTGGAGGTTTTAAGCATACAGCAAGGTAAATCCCAATGGCAATCCTAGGTCTAAAGAGACTAACTTTAGATTGACTCTGTAGCCAGTTCAGCTCCCTGCAGCTCTCACCTTTACAGTAGAGCTCTCCATCCTTGTCCGTAACGTTCGTGGATTCTAAACTCTTCCCACAAATGGCGCAGCGGAAGCAGGTCTTGTGCCAAGGCTGAGCAAGGGGAGACAGTTTATTGTGTGGCACAGAAATTGCACAGCCAGCAGGTAGAAGAAACAAAGAAGTACTGCTTTGTATGGTGTGGAAAGGTTAAAATTCATTTGTAGATCTTGTGGCTTCCATTTTTAGTCATTCTGGGTTAGCCTTTTTTCAGTTACGTTGTCTAATATATCTTCAATTGCCACTACACATAAATGTTTATAAATATACCCAGAGATGGAGGAAGAGCCAGCTTGTACAGTAATCTGTGCTTGGTCCTCAGACTTCAGTAAGAAGCAAAAAACTCAAAAATATTTACAAAAAGTACAAGATTTTAAACCTGTTGTAGCAATTTGCAAGTTCATCCTCGTGTTTTCTTTATGAATGAAAATTTAAATGATCAAGGACATCATAGCTATAGTTTCTCACCATTATAAAATGGTGGGGTTTTTTTCCTAGTGCTGAAGTCACTACTTACTTTTCCTCCTCCCATGATCTTTTCTGCAGCATACACTGATTTGCCACAACGGGGACATTTATCCACGTCTACCATCTTTTTGGCAAACTTTGAAGCATTAGTTGGTGTTGAAGGGCGAGCAGGCTTTGGTGACCCCCTAAAACCAGAAGTTTTTAAAGCTGCTTAAAAATGTTATCTTCTTTAGAAAAAGGATTTCATTATTTTTTTAGTAAGGCATAAAAAAAATACTAAATTGCTCATCTCTGACATGCAAAAGGGGATAAAAAAAGAAGAAAATCAAAGTATCCTATTGAATTCTGTGTTGTGTGATTGAGAAGCTGGTACTGTAAGCTCTGATATTACCTGCTCTGGGCTAAGTACATGGAGCTGGCAGTAGCCACATGCACAAAAGATTATATTTAATGAATCCTATAAAATTGAAGTAAAAACCAACTTTCTCTCACTGAGAAGCAACAGGGAAAATACAAGGAAAAGATGTCTCTAGTCTTTGTGACTGGTTATCTGCTGCTACTCATGAAACTGAAAATAAAAATTCAGGTTTTGCATGCCATAGTTTCATTAGGCAGTGAAACATTTGGACAGGGAATTGGGGTTCTTATCTGGCCTAGGGTCAAAAGGACATCAGAAAAGTAGCTTTGTTTTTTATTTCTGGACTTTGTACTTTAAATCTTTGTGCATAATTCACAAATCATTCTATGAAAGGCTTTATCAGATAGTTGGACTGCAACAGGTCATTTTATCCACAGGATGCAACAGTTTTGCATGCAGAGCTCTGCCCGTAATGGATTTGTATGGTACGAGGAGCTACAGTTAAATACATTGTTTAAGCTTTTGTTTCCTGTACAGCATATTAGTTAATTGGTTTCTTTATAGCAGACCACCAGAAGGAATAAGCAGCATTGTTGATTTAGAAATGTGCAGCTTTGAGAATTGCAGGAAAATCCTATAAAAATGAACTGTCAGAGCTAATTATGTGGTTTTGGAAGATGGTATCCCATTAGAATTTCTTTGTTCAAACACATTCTCAGTGTGTTTATAAGTGTTATTAGAACCACAGGGAAGATTTAGAAATGTTATTTCCCCCACTGAGAAGAGAGCTAACAGTATGGGGTAGTGTGATTATTTCTCTAAGAGTAAAATGTTAACTCTATTTTAGCCTCTAACGGGAAAAAAAAAATTATCTTTTTCTATGGTCAGTGGGACTTTACCACTGTGCTACAAATGGCAGATTACAATTGCAGTGAATATTTAAATGTGCAGTGGCATATAAATGCTGCTTCTGCAGAATAATTGCCTATTGAAGGAGAGTATAATTTGTAAAGCAGGCTTAAAGAGACTGAGCATCATTAAAAACTGTGAATTACTGTGTCCACGGAAGGAAAGGGGGTAGGAAAGTCTGCTCTGCTCCTTATGCTAGAAGTTGTTATGGAAACAGAATGAAATATATAAAACACCCTGGTAAGAGACAAGTAGGACCAGAAAAAGGAGCTGTCACTGGGGTTTGACTCACTGCTGCAGGTTCAAGCCCAGGTGGTCTCCGGTGTCAGTGCTGAGGCATCCAGCCCCTTGTCCAAAGCCAACCCCTTTGGGGCCATATTTTCTCCCATAACAGGTTTTGCAGTAGATTTCAGATTCGTGAGCTGCTACTGTGGTGCTGTCCAGAGCCTTCCTGCAAGCCACTGAAAACAAGGAGAGAAAGGCATGTGTCAGCATTTGTCTTTTCAAATTTGAATTTATGGGGATTAAAATAATTGCAATTAGTATTTCTTTTTGTTTAGCTTTAAAAATGTGGGGAAAGGAGCCAGTCATCAGTATAAAACTTGACTGGGCTGTTGCTGAAGTAAGGGGGAGGTACGTGTGTGTGCACATAACCTACTCTTCTTTTGCCACTCTGAAATTATCCTGTAACCCCAGGGAAATCTAGATCTGTGAAGCTTAAAATGGGCTTGAAATTGAAATTGGGTATCCTGAACTCCCAAACCTTAAAAAGGGGGGGAAAGAAAGTTGCAGGGACATTGATCTGGACTTTTCAGAATACTTGCTCTGAGTCTGTAGTGGCTTTCTCAGCTCAGCCCAGGCTGTTTTGATGTGTTTTTCTGAAAGAGGCTTTAACATCGACTCCTGTCTGGAGTCAGATAGGACATGTTGGGGTTTTTTTATCATTATTTGTTTGTTGGAGCTGTGGCACCAAGGCAAAGCAAGTGTCAGCTCTGTCAGACTTCCTCCAGGATGACAGGAGTGTGGCTGCAGCCATTCCCAAACAGAGCTCTTACAAATCATCTTTGGTACAGAGAATGACAGCTTAACTTAGCTCACTAAGAAAGGTCTGACAGACTTTTGGACAGAAGGTGTCATGGGAATGCCCAGCTTTCATCAGGGAATACAAATACAAATTACAAATTATGTCCTCTACAGCATTACTAATAATGAACAGGGAAAAAATATAGTAGCTACCCTCCTCACTACTTTGTGAGGAGAGTATGCCTGTGTTTGTTGCATCACTTGGGGAGCTCAGTGTGAGACAGCCTCCACCCCACGGAGAGAGAGAGGAAGACCTTTCAATTCAGAGTCTTAAAAACCAGGATTTTCCAGTATGCTAAAAAATTACTATTTCAGTATTTCTTATAAACTGTTCACTGTTCAACAGTGGTTGATTAGAAGTGGGGGAAAAATAGGCAAAAACTTTCTCTCCAGGTTCCTTAGAACAAGTGCTTGCCCTGCAGAGGGCATTCCAGTCATGGGCTACTGACAGCTTGGAAAACAAAGTTTCTGAGTTCACATATGCAACAGAAAGCTGTGAAATACAGAAGTATTGGAAGTGGCCAGAAGTGCAAGCTCAGGAGGAGTTACATGAGGATTTGATTAGCCCCTTTCCCCCAGGTTTACTTTAAATGTCTTCCTCTGAATCCAATTTATCCACCGCAGGGAATTTACGCCCTGGAACATCTGCAGTTTTAATTATAGACTCCTAGAATGGTTTGGGTTGGAAGGGACTTTAAAGGTCATGCAGCTCCAACCCCCAGACCAGGTTGCTGTTAAGGGGCAGTTTAGCTAGTTATAAATCCTCAGCTCTCTGGTTATCTTTGTGGCTTTCCTCCTCCCTGTATTGCATGGAGGGAAGAATAATTTGCCAAGACCTTTATACTTAACAGAAGTAAAATGAGGCACTTCTGTAAATGTGTGAACCTGATCTCCTCATACTACAGTGTTGCTTTGAGATGATAATTGTATTTGCTAAGGGAGCTAAGGGATGATGGAAACTCTAGCAGTAGATAAAGTGTTTCTATTTCTGGTACCTTAGGGATAGGGTATCAATTCACCACGACAGATGGAGCAAAAGCCCTTGAAGTGCTATTGTTGAAATAACTTTGAGACCTGTCATCTGCCAACAGATCCTGTTCTCCCGCCTGCACTGAGGAGATCCAGGTTTGGTGGCGTGAGATCCTGCCAAATGTCCATCACAGCTGCACTTTGGGTTAAAGCTGTCAGTAAAACATCAAGCTGCAGGTAAGCAGGAGTCTGCACGGGAAGGAGGGATTGCTGGAAACAAACTTCTCTTTTGCAATACTTGTAGGGAAAAACTATGGAGTGGAGAGAGAGTGTTATGCATAATTTAGCTTGTCTGATTCTTCCTGTGTTAACAGGATGTTTGTAATGTTTGAGATGTTTGTAATTCTGCTGAAATTGAACTCTTTGGTCAAAAAATACTGATGTGTTTTGTGTGCCTGATCAAATATAATGTGAAATAGTGGATATATTTGAAATAGTTTTTTATAGAAATATACAAAAGTGCAGCTAAACGAACTGTTTCCATGCCTGAGTTTAGGTTGGGGGGAATTGGTTTCCTTCTGTTGAGAAATGAAATCCTATATATGGTTCATAGAAAAGTCCATGAATGTGATACATGATCCTGAGGCATCCAGAGCTGCTGAATAGTGTATGTGAATCATTGGGGAAAGTAAAGTCAATTAACATACCTTTCATATGCCAGATGGGCAACTTAGATGCATCTTTAGGTTTTGACCTTAAACATATTTCTGATGGGAATACTATTTTTAGTATCTAACCTATTAATAATTAATTCAGATTTAAAACAAGGGGCAAATAAAGGAACAACAACAACAAAAAAAAACCAGCAAAAAAACAATCACAACAAAATACACCACCAACCAACCAAAAAAAGCCGCACAACAAACCAAATATTTGATAGAGCTAATTAATGTAAGTTGTTTATCATAAATCACTAAAAGAAAATAATTCAGTTGTACTAAGAATGAAGCCTATACTTGGGAAATATTCATAACTATGTTCTATTAGGGCAGATCTTTATTTACTATTTATTGTTATAGGCAGAACATGGAAGCATTAAGAAAGTTTTAGTTGAGACTGAGATTTTCCTTATACCATTCTGTAAGAATTGTCTGAAGGTTGTCAGTTAACTGAAAATTTTTTGAGAGAATCCTTTCTTATTTGGCTTTTAGGCATCACTAAAGGCATCATTTGGACTTTTAGGCTTCACTTTTAGGGCACCTGGAGAAAGGCAAAGACAGCTCAGGTGTGTCCTTTGGTCTCATTCTGCAAAGAGCTGCTCTGTATCAGCTAAGCATGTAAAGTTAGTTCAATGCCTCCAAATAAGAAGTCTCTATCCCTCCAGAAAGGGAGGGAGAAAATTGAATTCAGTGACTCCTTACCTGTCACGCTGGAAGTTGTACTGCAAAGATACCAATCCCAAGCATTGTCTGCAAAATAAACTCTTCAGCTATCTTTAGTTCTTAGCAAATTGTTTGCTCTCTCCCTCTCCACAAAGGGCAAACAGAGCTGAATTGGTACCTTCTCTCTG
>VZRH01005870.1:854055-875219 GCA_013397555.1 Urocynchramus pylzowi | reverse complement strand
TTTTTTTTTTTTTAATTTCTGCCTCTTCTACAGAGAAAGCAAAATTCCTGGAAGCCAAACATCACAGAGGAGTGTGTAAGGAAAGAGTAAGTGAAATGGGACTACATGAAATATGGAAAGGAGGCTGAGGTACGTGCAGAGTGTTGGTGGGAGGTTTTGATGACACCAGGGTCTTTCAGCTTTTTGGTGTGAAACAAATGAATGTCAGGAATCATCCTTCTGTCTGATGAGTGCTGTTTGTTTATTTCTGATGGGCTTTTTAACCTGAAGCAAACCTGTAGTGTGCCACATTGTGGGACAGAAAGAAGGGTGTCCGGGAGATGGGCTTGGATACTGTGATTCTGCAGCACTTTTGTGTCCTTAACAAAATCCATTGTTTGGACAAAGAAAAGCCAGGAGCCCAAGAGGCAGATTGCTCCAGATAAAAGGCAGCAAAACTGCCTGCCAACTAATACAAAAATAAATGTTCTGGCTTTAATGGAAGAGTTATACAGTGCTGTGGGGGTGCTGTGATGTTAAACCATTCATCCCAGCTTACTGCAGAGGAAGCACGACTTGTGGAAACTCCTTCCATTGCACTGGATTTCCTCAGCATGGTACACTGTCTTTTCACAGGCACCACACTTGGCTCCTCCTCCCCAGTTCGGCATCGTTATCTGAAGGGTTAACCTAGGAAATCAAATTACATAAATAAATGCAACAGCAAATGTGAATTCTTTTAAATGGAACAGCTTGGCTTAAAAAAAAAAAAAATTCCTCCCTCTCCAGTCAACTGCTACTGCATACTTGCAATATACTTCATACCTGTGTGGTAGCAGAAGTGAGGGTGCTACCCCGGTGCTTTGGGGACAGGGACAGTCTAAATCCCTGTGATTCTTATAATAAAAAACAATATTCCTTAGCTTGGTATGTTGTGATGGTAAATATGTGACATGATTGCAAGGTGTTTCAGTGAAAAGGTGCTAGAATCACTCAGCCCTCTTCTGGAAAAGAGGATCTAGGGTTTGTTTTCCATCAAATAGTCATTTTCTTTCAACATTTCCCTCTCCTGTACCCCAGCATAACCTTTTCTGAGTTCCTCATGGAACAGCCACAAGATCTCTGTGCTGCACAGCCATTGTAAAGTAATAATGGATGGGTTCCTGAGGTGCTTAAGGTGTGGGTTTTTTTCTTTGTCAATTGCATTTAAAATTTAAACATCAGAGAAAAAAAAAGAGCTGTGGTTTCTGTTCCAGTTCTTGCTATTCCAGTTAGCACTGGAGTGCCTTGCCCAAGGTCACACAGGAGGGCAGGAGCCCAGCCCAGGTCTCCTGATGTCAGGCTGATTGCTTTTCCCTGTGATTGTGCTGTCACACACCTGGAACAACCCCAGCCCCCAGTCTGCCCTTCTGTTTTCTTGTTTGAGTCATCGTTTCTGGAAAGACTGGGACGTCATCTTGTCATCTGCACACCAAATTATCGGGTTGTTCCAAGCTCCTGGCACGGGCCTTCCTCCTCCTTCTTGGAAAATCAGTCACCTTCTTATTATAGTTATTTTGAAGCCTGCTTGTTCTATTTCTGTTTGATTAAATTCACCAAAAGGTACTTTTAACTAAGAGGAGGATTTTAAAGGCTGAATCAGGCCTGCTGCCTGAGAATTTTCTTCTGAGGTCAGGTGATAGAGAGAGGGGAATTTATCACAGCAGTGATGTAACAGAGCTGGTATTATCAATTAGTTGCATTTTAGACTAACATTTTACTATATATTTATATTGGACTAATGTCCTGTGCTTATCATCATCTCAGTGACTTCTGTACTTTAATCTTCTGAATTTCAGAATGAAATTAACAATGTCTACATGCCAGCTCTGCACCCTGAGGGAAATCCTTTCTGACAGCTAAGACCAAAAATCCTGCAGTGGTATGAAAGAGTTGTCTGTCCAGCAAAAGGAAGGGACACACACTGAAGCAATAGCGCTGGAGACATGGCAATGGGGGCAGGTTTTGCAGTCTGTGTTTGATAACAGTGCAGATACCAGCATATCCAAACATCTCTGCCTTACCACAGCAGTTATTAGCATATCCTTAACCTTGTGTAATTAAATAGTCACTTTAAATAGTCACTTTTAAATAGTTGTGACTGCTGCCTTCACTAGACAGCGTACCTGTCATCCTCGTGCAAGATCCAACCTCTCCTCCTCTTTGTCAGGCTGATTTCTGCTCAGCTGAACACCCTCCCCAGCTCAGCCAGCCCAGCCTTCTGCTGTCACACAGCAGCAGCATCGTTAATTTCTTCCAGACCCTCCCAGCTATCTTGGGAGGCTGTTCAGGAGCAGAACTGCTCTGGCAGTTCCAAAACAGTAATGGTGCAGAAAGGAAATGAAAACTCAGCTTTCTTCTAACTCTGTTTATCTGTAATGTAACAAGTGAGAAGCAAAAAAACTGATGTAGCTGAAATAAGAAACAAAACTAACTGTGTACAATGAACAGATGATGAATTTGATCTCTCTCACTCAGGCAAGCCTTCACTGAACAGCACTGTTAAATTGGTTTTTCAATTTATTTTAAATGTGAGATAAAGGAACAGAAAGGAATCTTTCATGCAGGTAAAATCTTATTCTCACTCTGCCATTCTATATTCTGTTTTTAAAGTACTTTTGTATTGGTGCCATTTTTTTCTTTCTCTTATGAAAACAGTGCAAGTGATGCCTCAAACATTTTAAAAGAAGGAAGAGCAACTGTGAATAAAAATCAGTTTTGTGACACTTCCTTGAAAATTAAAATGAGATTTTTGTGTCTACAGTGTTCCCTTTCAAATCAGGTTTCCAGTGAAATCCCTTCCCAGCTGAGGCAGCACTGACAACTGGCTGGGAGGAGAGTGGTTTGTATCTCTGGTCTCTGTAAAGCTGTTTCCTCTCTCTTAGGTCTCCTCAAAGGCACACCAAGCCTCCAAAACTGTGGCAGCAGGGATAGCTGTTGGAAAGTAACTCCGATTACATCATCAGCTGAAGAGAAAAAAATAATCTCTGAAAAAGTCTGATAAAGTGTGATAGTGAACCTTGTGCTGTCAAGGGCTGTGGTTAAAGCTCTTAGAAGGATCATTGTTCCTGAGGCTAATTATAGTAACATGACTGGGCATGCATACACATTTTCCATGTTTTTTTTTTTTTTTTGGCATCACCTGATGGGAAGCTGTAGGAGAAAGAAGAAAGGCATGGCAGAAATATTTCTGTAAGGATACTGATGTAAGAACAGCAGTGCATGCCATGATGTCTCTGCTCTGCTGGTAGATGTCTCTACCCCAGTACTCTACCTGGTGCTGGGGTAGAGGTACCAGGGCACATCTGTGCTCTTCCCGTCTGGGCTTTGCTCATCCCTCTGGAGCCGAGTGGCAATCTCTGGGGATACTGCCTGTGCAGCAGAGTCACCATGAGAGGGTAATCTCCACAGTGGGTGTGGCACTCATAGTTTGTACTCATCTAAATTATAACAGTGGATAAAGCTCCATCCTTTCAATAGAAATAGAACTCGGTCTCCCAATTGTCATCAGAAAAAAATAGATCCAAAGTCTCCACTTCTCATAATTTCATTGGGTGTCAGGGTCTAAATCCCCATGAAATTCCCTGAACTTTGTTGTCTTAATCTGGTTAACTTTTCATATCTGCTCATCACATGGCACTTGTTATATTCTGGTGATCTGGTGGGAAGTGGAGCAGACTCATCCTAAAGGTAAGAAATGTGTGACACAGAAACTTCTGAGTGTTAGTTGCGACGTGTGGGCACTCAGGGTGCTGTTAAGCTGGAGGAGTGTTCTTGGGCTTGCTCAAATGCTGTTCAGCAGCTTGTGTCATTCTTCAGAATGTAGCTTCTATATAGAGCAGAATTTATACATCAGATGTGCAGCCAAGAATTCATGCCTCTCATTATTAAGAGCTTATATCACTACTTTGTAGGCGGTGCTTGGAGCAAGGAAGCCTTTGAAGTGTTGGTGTGCTCTGCACAGGCATGAAAACATTGTGAGCCATCTTCTTTTGGGCTGTTAGTCACACTGTGACACCAAATCTGGGTGTCACATCACTCCCACTGAGGGTCTCTCTCTAATCAAAGTGCCATTGATAAGGATAAAATCCAAAAATGTATTTTGATCCATTGATCTAAATGGGTGGTGGATACAGTATGGGCCTGATGAAATGTGGAGGAGTAAAAGGCAGTGCGAGTGCCTGACTGTGCTGCAGGTGAAAAATGTAATTAATTAATGGATTAATTTGGAATTAATTCTGGTGCTTCCTTGCTAAACACAAGGTTTTCCCTTCTACATGCTCATGCATTTGACAGTCTAGAGCTCAGGTCTTATCTGAATGGACTGCAGAGTTGAGTATTGTGTGGCTGGCAGGGTTATCTCTGTGCCACATGTGCTGCAGGATGGCTTTGAAGGGGATAAACAGAATGGAGAATACTGGTCTTTGTGATCACTGGCAGTAGAAGTGCTGAGTGGGGAGTGGTGGGCAGGGTGTGCCTTGCATGTCTCTGCATTTTAGTCCCAGCTAAGCTGCTTGGTTTAGACTCAGAGGAGATAAAAACTGATTCCTTGATTCCTTACCTAACACACAAGAAATAATAATACAAAACTCAGACATCACTGTCTATATTGAAATGCAAAGTATCAAGGCCATATTTGAAATTTGTTTCCCCGCTGAAGTCTGTGGAAATACCAGTGCAGCCAGAACTTCACTCTGGTATCTAATCACAGCTTTGCTGTGACCTGTCCTGTGACCACCATGACTCATTTGACCGTCCTTAGTGGTACTCACCCCACCAGCACCGTGGGCATAACAAGATATGTCTTTCTTTATATAATAGCAGTAAAATGCTGCTGTGGTTTTTCTCTGCAACTGACACTCACAGTGAGGTTTCCTTTTGATGTGTCTGCATTCGAGATGCCACTGCATCTCGAACAGCCTGGAGGTGTTTCTGTCAAAATCCAGCCCCTTGTGAAATACACTTCTCTCTCAGCAGGAGAGATTCACAACAGAGGGAAGGTTTGTGTTTGAAGACTGAGCTCATTTGATGGAGATGTGGTCCTGTTATGTGTTTATAATCGTATTTCTGATATTCCAACACATTCAGCGGGCTGTGGCTACAGGTAAATTTTATTAGTCAGTGTCATACATTGAGCTTCCACCACGATCTCATAATAACCAGCATTTCCCCCTTACATCTGCAGTAAAGCAACACAGAGATGTCAAGGTACAGGAATTCCAACACTGGAAAGTAAATATTGATTTTTCATTGACACTGGTCACGCTAAGTTAAGTTACACGTGGCACTTTGAAACAAAAGATTTTTAACTGACTTGATGTGAAGCACATGTACATTGCTGAGAGCTGATAGTGCCCCATTCCCTTGCTTTCGTCTCTGTTCTTCCACTTTTTCTATTATTTTCTAGCCTAGTGATGCCACATTTCCTTTGAAACTTCATTGGTGCACACTTTTGCAGAAATTTAAGATTGCATCTCCAAAAAATGCAGTATCCTGATGCTAGAACAAGGTACTTCATTCTGACTTAGAAACCAACCACACCCCCCATTCACATGCTTGTACATTCACACTCATGGTTCAGTCTGATCCATGTGGCTGTGGAAAGCTGCATCCTGCTGTACAAATGACCCATTTAATTTTCCAGGCCTAATCTGGGCTATCAGCTTTCACTATTCCTTCCACAAGATCCTTCTCTAAATCCTTATCCCTGCACGAAGTCCTTTAAGTGCCAGGCAAAACTGTTACAGACTTTGAAATAGCCCTGTGATGACTGAGATAAGACACAGAATTATTTCATCTACACGCACGGCTTTATTCTCTGAAATAATTTTACCTTTCGGCAGAAAACTTTTCGTAGTAAAAACACGTATGTATTTATGTAGTTATTTATTTATTTGAATTGTTGGGTTTGTTTTTTTTCTTCTTATTTGATATGAAACCAATTAGTCACCAGCATTAAATATTTTGAAGATTTTGGGGGGTTTGTTTTGGTTTTTTACTTCTAGGATACCATTATGAAAGCACACAAATTTGTATGCTGTGTATGTGTGCTTTCTAAAGACTGACTGTTGGCAGAAAAATAATTCTGTAGCTTTGTAACAAAATTTTTTAACATTCTGCAACTTCTCTTATCCAGTCTTGCCCAGCCCAAACGAAGGCTTGTCTCTAATGAGGATTCCTCTAGCCCTGCTCTTGCAACACCAGTAGCTGCTTGCCTCGCTGAGCTAGAAGAATCTCTCTTTCTACTGGCTACTTCAAACCTAAAACATTGCTCTGTAGGACTCATATTTCTGTACTATACCTACATGGTTTTCTTTGTCAGGCAACAGATTGCTTTTATCATCTGTTAGGAATAAAAAAATGCCCAAACCCTTTTTGGCAGAACCCGTGGGACTCTACTCACCGGAGTCGCTTGAAGTTTCTCCTTCTTTTCTTGGTATCAAAGGGTTTGAACAGGAGGGGTTCCTGCTCTCTTTAAATGCAGTGACCACCTCTGCCAGCCCTATAAGCTGGGAGGGGAGGGGAGTGAGAGTTTCAGGGATCTGAGCAATGCCATTGCTATCACCAAGCTGAAAATAACCTCTGACAAAAGCCTGGCATTTTGTTCACTTATGCCTGTGTGTGAGTAGGTGGACAACAATGCAGCCCCTCGGATTACACCTAAAGGACGTTCCTGACTGCAGCCTAACAAATCAGAAATAAAGATTAAAGTTTTATAGTTGCTCTGTTCTAAGTTGCATCGCTTAAATGTGAATCATAAAATAACAGTCCTTGAAATGACTATCTTGTTATTAATGGTTACATTGCCAAAAGTAATTTACCAAAATAATTGTTAAAAATAATAATACATCAAAACTTTTTTGTAGCACCTCTAGGAAAACAACAGTTTTAAACTAAATAGCATTTCATTCAACAGTTTTAAACTAAATAGCATTTCAGTTTAGTTTGAGAGATACAAATGGTTTGTCTTCTAGGATACGGAGGATTATGCTTTTACCTCAAATCTTTCATTTTTTACTGTTTTTAGGCATTAAGGTGGGTAGATAATATGTATAATATTTAGCCTGTGTAATTATTGCAATTATCTTTGTTGTGCCTGACTGAGCCCCTTGGAAATGGCTGAGGCTACAGATGTGTTAGAGATGTGGGAGTAAAGTATGAACTTTTTACAGGGCATTATTTTAAGGGCTTTGAAGGTTTAGAAGCTAATTCTCATTTTTCTGAGCAGATGCCTGAATTTAGCAACTTTGTTCAGGATCATGGACTTTGCTGTGTATGAAAGAGCCCATCGCAGGGATTAAAGACCAGAACTCTCAAGCTGAAAGTCTCAACTTGGGGACTTTCATGGAAGCATAAGAAAATTAGATGCCAAATCCATGTTAGACTTTAGGATTTAGGGGTCTGTTAGCTGAGGCTGCTAAGAAAACTCTTAGGAACCTATAAATCTGTTTGTTCTTGAGTCTGGCACAGATTTTATAATGCAGAGACAGGTCCTTGGCATAAAATTGAAGGACTATTTCTTTCCTGAGCAGAGGAGCTGGACTCCAACTCTTCTGGGTCGTTCTCCCCAGATAGTTAATGGAACTATTCTGTGTCAGATAAAGCCAAATGCAGAGGGGACAGTGCAGTGTGTGGTATGAAGGTTCCTTGTAAGAGGGCAGCAAGGAGGGGTTGAGGCAGGCCTGAACTCCCTCTTGGAATACATGGGAAGCACTGAGAAGCTTCTTAAATCTTTGTGTTTGCACCCTTGGTGACTTACATTAGGACCCCTGACATTTGAGCTGGATGAACCTTCTGTAATGTTCACTCATATTTTTTAGATCATATACTTGGATGGATTTGCACCATAACTAACAGCAGGGAACTTTGTGAAGAAAGCTTTTGCCCCAAAATGTAATGGGGGCAATGTTTTGGGTTTGGCAGAGGATTTAAGTGAAAAATGCAGGTGACGAACTTTTAGTTTTCCTAGTATTAGGTACTGCCTAATTTCTGTGCTGCTGTGTGCCCCTGTAAGGATTGTTGAAAGGCTCTTTACAGCTCCAAGGAACAGCCAGATCTATACAGGTTACTTGGGATTACCTATAATTCCAGGTCAACTGTGGTTAGCAGGACCTGGGATTGGAAGAAAAGGCTCGAGATATGCAGCTGGAATTGCATATGCGTGAACTGGAGTGAGAAAGTAGAGTTTTCTATAAATCAGTGGGAGGAATTAAAAAACCCTGCCCCGAGAGCTTGAACACAGCACCTCCAAAGCAAATCCAGCCTGGGGATCAGAGGGACTTCCCCAGAGCACATCAGGCACTCAGGGCACCTTCCAGGAGAGGTGAGGCAAGGTGGGAAGAGCAGCGAGCTGGGCTGTCAGAGACAAATGCAGGTCTGCTGGGGCAGGAGACCCTAGAAGCTGAGAAGGCTGCAGCTTTTCAGCCTGCAAAACCAGCACACAGGAAGAAAAGTGCTCATGAAAAAGCAACTGCAGTCTGTCAGGAGCCAAGGGACACTGGACAGAAAGTCAGAAAACATGCTCAGCTTTCCAAAATATGCTCAGCTTTTTCAGTACCATGTGTGAAAAGACCATTTGACCAAGCCTAATTACTGTAGTTTCTTAAGTCTGTCAGCTATGGTGCTCAAAAATGAAAGGGGTGTAGTTTGTTTCCACTGAGTAATGCAAGTTTCTAAAATCTTTGCCTTTATATTTCCAGAATGAAGTTGATAGCAGGTGTAAGGAAGATCAGTTATCTCTTTGGAAAAGAAAAATCTACTCAGTGGTCTAGTGAGAATTTTTCCCTCTTCCAACTTTTATTCTTCTTTCCCCCTCATTTAGGAATATTTCAATAGTGATCCTATTCTGACAGGTGTATTTTGTATTAGAACTTTGCACTGTTAAAGAGCAGATGAGTTTGTTTTACTGTGGTAGCTGTTTTAATTATATTTTTTTTGTGCAGTCCAATCCTGAATCTTGGTCTTTGCTACCATTTCTCCTATCCCAGCTTGGTCTGCCAGGCACATTTCACCTGGGAAGGCAGATACACTGTATTTTTATTTAATTTGTCAGCTATTACTTGTTATCTGATTGTGAACTATATGAGGAGTCTTCATCTTTCTTCCTTCAGTGTATATGAGACACACTGCTGCCCATATTTAAATTCAAGTGGTTTGACTGAACCTGTTTGAAATTTCTATGATGTCTGGGCAGACGTTCCTGAATGCTCCAGAGTGATATCTTACTTCCTAACTTTTTTCTTCTGACTCGTTTTTAGGAGTTGTAATATCTACTGATAAGAGTTCAGAAGTTACATTGAGTTACTTAACTCACTTTTTCACAAAACACCTTTTTTTCCCCCTTCCTTCAGAACACAGCAACCCCTGCCTGACAAAAAAAGAATTAAGAGATGCCAGTGAATATGCAATATATGCATATGAAATGTGTAACTTAGGTAATCTAATCTGATCAAACAGAAAAAGTCAGTGTAGAGTTTTATGTAAGTTTAATCTGAACAAATCGATTTTAAAATACAGTATAAATAATTCTTAACTTATATAAAAATTGATTAAGAAAATTTGGGGTTTTTTTTGTGCTTCTTACTAACTTTACAAAAGAGCATTATTAAACACAGAAGCAAAACATTTTACCTATGGCCTTTTTGCTAAGACATAAAATATTTACACACTCACAGTACTTTTTTTTTTTGGTGCAAAATATGTACTGACTGATAGACTGTACCTTTCTGTACAAAGACAGTTTCAGCTTACTTTGCATAGAAGAAATCAACACACACTCACGAAAAACCCCACTAGATACATAACTTTGCTGTTAAAATACTTCAGGTAAGCCTTTTGGAAAAATTCATTAGGCATTAACTTTCTCCTTAAGAGTCAGTTTTATTTTCTAAAGCATCAATTAAGGCTATTCCAGCATTGAGGTCTTGGCAATACATGTCCAAACCATTGTCCATCATACAATGCCAGATGTGTGCAGTGTGTTACCAGCAATTGTGCCTGATAACACAATCAGCAATTCTCTATCCCAAAATTAGTCTTCTGAAACTTCAAGTTTTCGTTGAGGAATATATAGAGTTCCTTGAGAGGTTCTCTGAGTACCATCTGAGTTTGCAGATAGTGCAGGTTCTGTGTTTGGCCCTCCTGGTGTGCGGAAAAAATTCTCTGTAACTGCCTGAGGCTCCTGAGGTTCCTTTGGCTGAAGGAACGGAGGAGAAAAGAGAAAGTTAATTTCATTTATGGGGGAATAAAAAGTAAATTTTACTTCTAAGTTTCTGCAGGATGTTAGCAAACTTTTTTTTTTCCCCTGAAATTTAAAAACTGAACTTTCTACTGAGAAGGATATACCTGCATTTCTTTATCTATATATAAATACATAAAAATATGGTTTTTCTAATCCCCTTCTTTTTTAACACAAACTGGTATTAGGCAATACAGTATTACATAAAATATACAGAGAAACTTCCTGTGGGGGAAAAAAAAAATTTAAAATCCTGTACAGTCCTATCCTATTTAAAGAATAGCAATTATTAAGCACAAGAACTTGAGGGTAGATTAGGGAAGTAACAAGGAAAGAAAATAACAAAGGGACAATTTTTTAATAAGCACAATCTCAGATTGTGCTTATTAAAATATCTCTCAGATATGTAAAATCCTCCCTCTAAAACAGTTGTCTCTTCACATCTTGTCATCTTCCAGCTGGCTCCACTTCCACCACAAATAAGTCACTTATCTTCCTTGCTAACCTCTCATTTCTACTGTACTTAGGCTGGCCTTCACTGCTAACTCTTTTTGGGCAGTGCTGATTTCTAAAGATCAAAAAGAAATGTTTATTTATAAATTTTACCTGCTGTAAGAGAATTACTGCACTGAACTTCCCACTCAACCCACCATGATGGAGCTGCAATATGTTTTAACTCACCTTCCCTTCTTGCACGTTTGTGCTCCCTGAGCTATGGCTGGTATTTTCTGATTGGGAAGAGACTGGTACATGCTGAAGAACGGGATTTGCAGGAACTTGCACACCAGCAGGTATTAGTCCTATGTGTTGCAGCATAAAGTTCAGAGCTGAAGAGCTTGGATTTGGGGCAGAACTGGTACTGCTCGAATTGAGGCAGGAGTTGCTCAGTACAGGTGCAGCAGCTATGGAATTTGGTGACAGCATTATGTTCAAGGGTGTTATATGAAAAGCAGGAATATTGACTGTCTTCAGTTCTGAGGCTGGCATTGGAATAACACCTGGAACAAAAACATCAAGTGTTGAAAGGAATTAGGACAAGCTGGCCCTGGCCCCTTGAGCCGCCCCACGGAAACAGGAAACACCTGTTTCCCTGGACACTCACCAGTGATGGGAGAGCTGTAGGCTGTGTGCTGCAGAGAACACACCCCAGCCTTCTCTTTAGTGGAGCACTCTGCCTTGTTGCCATGGGTGCAGTGAGTCAGAGGAATAAGATAACCAGATGGAAAAAAAGTCTGAGTAAGAAAGAGACAGCACACCTTTAGCCCAAACATGTAATAAACAAACACCAAAAGTTTTCTCCAAAACTGCAATCCTCCCTTGCCTTGTTCTTATTCTTTATCCTCCATGTCCCCAGGATGTCATATCCCATGCCTGTACTACTTTCTGTCTGAAATGAGACACAACAGACTCAAGGACATGCTCTTTCAATTAAAACTACACAGAAGTCAGTTGGCTCCATTTCCAGCTGATACTCTTGGTGGGGAACTGGAAATCCACCTGGGATTAACACAATGCGATTTGACCACATGGAAAAGAAACCCTGATAATGAATACTATTTTTCCAGAACAAACATTCTGGACCCAGTAAATCATCACATCACCTCATTCTTGGATTGTGTTTTTCATAAAACAAATATTGGATGACAAAACTTTTGCATTTACATATTCTGTTTTTGTCAACAGAAATGTTCTTTATTCAGGTTCTCTACAGCAATCAGTCTAAACTGCAGAATACCAAATTTTACTGATGAAGAGTTTCATGTGATTCTGTTTCAAAGCATTTGACAGTAAGTATATGCAAAGAAAGGATGGGGGAGGTAAGGGATCTCAATATTGCCCTCAGCTCCTTAGTGTGACCTTCATTCCAATGGAAGCTTGAAAGCCTCTTTATGTCCTCTTTTTTGTGTACTCAGTGCAGAAACAGAAATCCTACATTTTCCCACAAAATAAGGTTTTAAAAACACACTAAAATTAATTCAGCCAAAGACAACCTATGTAGGTGTAATTCATCGTAGTTTTGTTTCTTTAACAGAGACTCCAAGTAGTGTTTTTCCAGGGAATGGCAAGACAAATCTTACCTCAGGAGCAGGAATGGCAAATGCCACAGGTATGTCTTGTTTTGTTTTGATTTTATCTTCATCTTCTGGAATATTTTCTTTTGTACATTGGTCACAGCAACTTGCCATGTTTTGATCTACTGTTTTGGTTTCATTCTGTCTCTCTTCCTGGACATTGTCCATTTCATGATTCGTTTGTGAGCTATTGGAAGGTGGTTTTTCATTCTTAGTGGATTCTCCCTTTGAAAAAAGCACATACAAAAAGAAAGGCAGGTGTTGTAAGGCTTAATGATCTCAATTAGAGCCCTACAATGATAGTTATACATTCTTAAAACTGGAAAGAAAGCTTTTTACTTCCTCCTCATTCCAAAGTTTGTACTATAAGAATTTCTGGTTTCTAGGACAGCCAGGTCCATGTTAGCACATCTTGTTTCTTCCCAGCTACTGGATGTTGGATAGCATGTGCTGTCATAACACACCCATAACATATGATGACTTATTTCAGCAAGCCAAATTCACAGCAGATTTATAATTTACATAGATGCTAAAACAATCAGCAACTGAAGAGTAGGAAGCAATCCAGCCCCAATCTCTCCATATATCTCAAGTTTATCTGAACCTCTTATTCTCTTGATGTGCTGCTCTATTATGCCTACAACAACCCAAAATTGAGTGGAAATATTTAGAAGGCATCAGGATTTTGGGATGTTCCCTATCCAGTGACTTTTATACATCCACTTTCCCTCCTAACACCTCTAAAGCCAAGAATGGATGCCAGCAAGTTTACAGAATCCTAGAATTCAAGGGACCTTGAAGATCTCTTGCTTCCAACCTTGCTGTCAACCTGACCTACTCCACAATCACGTATAAATAGGTAAGTTTTGATACAGTGTTTGTGAGCTGCTTTATTTTCACTACAGCTGTATACTCCATCTTCTTAGATACAAACCCCAAACATCAGCAGGCACAGCAAACAACAAATGGATACCATCTTTTCAAGCCTGATGTTATTTAAAACGCCTACACTCACTGGCAGGCTCCCACATCACTTTGAAAACGAGTAGGTGGCAACATCACTAAGCCATAAAATGGCATTTTAAAACTAATTTAACTTACCAAAGAAGTATCAAGGCTTTCCTCATCGCTTTTACGCCTTTTAATTAAATTATTCTCTGATAGTGCTTGTGATCTTTTAAGGCACCGCTGAGATGAAGTTTCTGATTTTGTTTCAGGTCTTTCTTCAGCTGCCAAGGATTTTGTAGGCTCATCCGGACCTCTCTGAGTGTCCCCTTCCTCAGTGGTTATTTTATTTAATACTTTTGAATTATTACTCTTAATTCCAGTTACGTTAGCACATGGCAGAGGCTGCAACATGAAGCCTGGGCTGTAGGTTGTCACCGTGTGGGCTTGGGAAGGGTGCAGATAGATTGCATATGAAACCCCAGACTGAGGATGAGGTAGAATGATGGGTGACACAGAGCTGTGGCTTGTAGGGCACACCCCGAGGGGCTGGCTCAGAGCTGGCTGCTGAGAGGGCTCAGGCTTGGGGACAGCCTCAGGCGAGGACAGGGCACATTTCATTTGCATCTCTTCTGCTGTCCTTCAGCAAAAAACAAACAAAAAAATCCCAAACGTGTTTTAATTCCTTCATGCAGAAATGAATGTTCTGACAAATTATCTTCTGTAATACAAAGACTTAACATGAACCTGTACTTCTCAATCCACTAAAGAGAAAATAAATGAAAAACTAGCCTGCAGTACTCGTGGTTACTGGTTTTTGCAAACTATTGCCCCACTCAAACTGAGCATAACTTCAACTTGCTCTCACCTTGAAACTTGTGCAAACTTACTTTGATTGTCCTTCCAGCTGATGTTTAGTGATTGCTGGAAACTGAGCTATTGTATTTGGGAAAACTGGTAAACTTTGATAAGTACCTGGTTGGAGGAGAAGAAGCACAAATCAAAACAGTGAGTTCATCAAATTCAAAGTAAAAATTTAACTTTAACTTGAGGAGACTGCATTATGTAACATAACATTTAATGAGAACTTATCCTCAAACTCAACCCAGATTTGCTTTGATCAACTGGACAACAGCTTACATCAAACAAATTTTAAAGGCCCCAGAGAGGATCCCTAGCAAGAACATGAACACTGACAGGTAATTTTCTGGCCATGTTTTGGAATACAGAACTGCTTAGATAGTATGATCCAAAGCAGGGTTTCTACAACAAAGCAGGTACAGAGAAGATCCAATATTCAGTGATTCTAGGCAAACAGAAGGTTTGTAGCCATTTCTGTATTTTTGACAGCTCTTAAGATGTATTTTTTGAAAGGAGGTACCACCCACACATCTACATGTCCTGTGAGAAGAGGGCAAGCCCAAATATTTAATGCAAGACTACATCTGACTTAAAAACAAAGGAAAAGAAGTTTCTAAAAGAAAAATAATGAAAAGATATGTACTGGCACTTATTTTAACTGGGCTGGTTGGAGCAGACTGGATCTTCCTTCTGTCGTTCTCTATACTCTTCACTAATTTTATTAGAGATGAATGGCGAGTGAAGTTTTGCTTTCCTTTTGAAGGGAAAAGGGCTTTTGAGCATTGCTCTTTGGAAGTGATGGATTCTGAAATAGGTGGGGAACAGGTTGTAGAAGTTGCTTCAAGTTTTGTATCTGAAAAACAGAAAAAAAGAAGAAAATATGTATCATATGCAGATCCAGTAATTAAAAGCAATTATTTAAACCTGGCTTATAATTCTTGAAGTACCAACAGCAGCAAACATGAAATTCAAGAGTCTCAATAGCTGAACATCGACAGTGTGCAAATAGATACTGGTTACTGTACTGATAAGGACAGTGATGTGACTAGCAAAAGATTTTCTGCTTAGTTATTCTGTCTTTTGGTAAAAAATTTCTAGTAGAGAAAACAAAAAACAATCAATATCATCAGCAGAACAAAAGGAAATGACACATACACCTACCCTGAGTATTTGGCAAGACCTCAGGTCCTGTCCACTTGAATGCTGGTTTTCTACCTCTCTCCTCTGTAACATGAACTTTTTTGATAAGCTTAAGGCTGCTGAGAACATTTGCTATGTCATAAAGTCTTCTAATTTTGGCTGAAATAAAAGAAACAAATGGAAAAAGTATAGCAACTGCAATTAACAAGTTAGAATGTATCAGATAAAGAAATGTTGTAACACCCTTTAAACAGCTAAAAGGAAAAAGCTTTCAAAAAAATTATAAGAACAATTTTGTGGAACAGGTATTTAAACAACGAAGTAATATTGTGATACAAAGTTTACATGTAAAATAGAAGCCATAGATACAGATCTAGAAGGTACTGCAAAGTTTATTATGCTAAATATGGAAAAAAGAACATTTTCAAAACAAGTTAATTTCCGTGCAATCATCAAACCTACACAAATCCTGTTAGTAAATATAAGTAGACTAAAAGGCAGGTAGACACATGCAATGGCAAGCGTGGGAACTGGAGGGAACAGACACACTAAAATCCAACAGGATAATCATCCTGCATATCTTCCCTGTCTCTAGGTTGAGCTATTAGGGGAAAGCTTCAGGTAGAAGTCAAACTACAAGTGAGTTCTAGAGCAAAGTGAATGTGCTTAGGTCATGGAATTTTTTGGCTTCATAACCAAGAACATGGTAAAACATGGGATTGATAGTTGAAATACAGGTAGTCAGAAGGAACACCCTGAAAATGCTTTTATTGTGAGACAGGCTCTTCTTATGGAAGAATAAAAGCAAGCAAAAAACCCTACTGAGTAGGCACCCACCCTCTCTAGGTTGCTGTGAGGCAGTGGAAAGGAAATCATGAACTGAAACCAGCAAGGATCAGTATTCACATAGACACAATTCCACCAAAAAAACCTCAAAACCAAAACAAAAAATAACCCAAACAAGCAAAGGAATCTGAGAATTAAGGAAGAGTCTAATTTTCAATGAAACCCACAACTATCCCTCAAAAGCAGCACATTTTTAATTATTATAATGTCTACTGACCTAGAAATACCATTTCAACTGAATGGAGAGGAAGGGGAGGAAGTGTGCAGGGAACTGAGAGAAGGGTAATAGAATGAAGAAATAATTGGCAGTTAGAGCAAAGAGTTTCACTTCCTTTGACATGCAAGTTGGTCAAAGGACTTTTACAGAATTTCTTTAGATTTCTACCAAGGTAGTTGTGGCCAGAACACAGATTTTGCATGATTCTGGTTCATCTTTGGCAAAACGATGCTGAAAACTTTGACAGGCTGCTTGAGGAAAGAGAAATTGTTACCAAATATGGAGCCTTGTGACAATGCTTCAGGAGGGAGGATTTAAATGGACTTTTCCTCTCAGGTGGACATTATGTATCAATAGCCATACAAAAATTATAAGCTGCAGAAAGGGTTTAGTGAGTTTTTGGAGGCTCAAATAAACATTTGTGGCAGGAAAAATAAGACAGTATTTTTCCTTATATGAAGTAGTACTGGGATAATTCATTTAGCTTACACTTGCTGTTGTACTTACTTTTAAATTTGCTTTTATCTAAGTCTTCTAACTGATCTTCTCCAATCAGGATTTTAGCAGCAACTTCAAGACTCACTATTTGAGGTGTTGATACAAGAAACAGCATCACAAATTTCTGACTCATCACTCGTAAGGACTTGTATTTCCTGCCATTCACTGATGCTGCAGCAGACAGGAAAAAGGATTAAAGTATTCAGTGACACACCAGCTACAAACATAAAACACTGAAGAAATTTGTCAGTAATAATAATTGTAAGAATAACACAGAGACTAGGCAGGGCCAATGCTGACTCCAGAATCATATTTCTATGTGACAAGAAACAGATGATTGTTTCTAAACAAGTCTAACTACAAAGAAGAGACAGTGATGTATCCCACATATGCATTTCCCATTGTCTGATAACTTGTACTCTTAAAGATGCTTAACCCTTAATTAAAATCTCTTCCATGAATCAAATCTAAATGAATAGAACAAACTGAGTAATTTATGCTTCAAGTTTCTACAACATTCAATAGTAACTTCTGGTTTCTATAACAATTCAGTGGTAATGGCAATTGGATTATATGTTGGTATATTTGATAGTTGCACCTGATGTAGAAACCAATTACAAGAACTGAAAGACAAGTGAAAGAATGCAGAGCACTTTTTCTCACTGCAAACAGTTGTGGCGCCTTTGGGGCAGCATCATCATAGAAAAAAAAAAAAAAGGAAGGCTAATAAATGTTTTTTTCCAAGTTCATAGACATTTATCATTTTAAGTACATATTATACTTGGCATTATAGAGAATTATTACCAGCACGAAATTCCACTCCTGGGAGCTCGACAAAAGACATTTCTGACTGCTCACTTGAGCCAAAAGAACTTGCCATTTCTTCATTCCTTTCACCGTCAGCATCGAATTCATGCTCATACTCTCTTTTCTTGATCATCTGGATTTGCTGTATGTATTTGTTCTCTTCCCCCACCTTTCTCAGGGCCTGCAGGGTCTGGGGGAGGTTGTGGCGCCCGTGCCAGACGTATCTGTTCCTGGCCAGGCGGCTCACCATGTGCAGGCTCTCCAGCACATTCACAATGTCATAGATGCGCCTGCGCTCCACGTCTGCAGAGGGAAAGGCGAACCTGACAGCTCTGCTATGTCACACATGTGCACTCATGCATTACCTGCAGCACAGAGTCCTGTCCTTCCTCTTAGTATACTTCCAAACAATTTTTGCCAATTCCATAGCACAAACTGAAAATAGCCCTCCCAGATCTTGCCAGCAAGGACAACAAATCTTGCTTTGTATATGCAAAGATTTGGGTTTCAATCCAGCTTTAGAAAAAACAGAGCATTTTTAATTATGCACTGCATTGATTCTAGACTGTGTCCTTAAATAACCTTGAAAACTCATGGTAGGAAACTGTTTTATAACTTCTTTTTACACATCATTTTATTAGCACACTCTTCTTTTCTCATTTGTCTGATAAATTCTTGGTTTCTGATAAATTCTTGGTTTTGACCAGACATTTCCTAAAAGATATGTCCTTTTGTACAAAGTATACAAAAATGTAAATCATACAGCTTTAAAATTTTAAAACTATTATCCATATATAAGCTGTAGAATACTGTAACTCCATAACTTTTGATTTAAAAAAGTTTCAGATTGATGTTAGAAATGTGGACTCTGCAGAAATTATTGGTGTAACATAAAAAGTAGTGATAGAGAATGAGAAAGTTAATATACCATCAAGAACAGAAAGAAGTTTCTTGCTTTGATGTCATGATTGGACAGGAAGCTGTGGGTTCACTTTGAGAAATGTGAGTTCCCGCTGCAAAAATCTAACCACTAATCTTAGGTATCATCTCTGAATTAAAAAAACTGCAACTGGTTATTTGTGGTATAAGCAACAATTTAGATGTTCAATATGAAACAGAATTCAGAGTTTCTCAGTTTAATTCACTGAGGAAACATCAGCATTCTAAAAGAATTACTCTAGGAATTAGCAGTTTGAAAGTGGGTTTAAATAAATTTGAGAACAGTGTAAGCATCCAAAACTGTATGGAGCAAAAATATACTAACAAAAATGGCAGGTTATTGGCAAATTTGCATGAAGAAATATTTAATAGGATGAACATCAACTCACGTAGCTCTTCAGTGACTTCATCAAGGCAAATGTAACTTTTCTGTGAAGGGCTGGGGTAATCAGGATACCGAGCTAAGAATTTATGACACAGTAATCCGAGACTTTTCTCTTTGCGACTTGGCTGAGATTTTTCATATTCATCCCCCAATAAGTGCTCCTACATGGGAACAAGGAAAAGGGATTGTGAGGTTTTTGACAATATGTAAGCACAGATATTTAACAGCCTCACAGTGAGCAGTGCCAAAGGGCCAGTGCTCTCCCTTTGTCCTCAGCAGCTGTGAAATAAAACGAGAACATTACCTGTTCAATGTAGCAAGTCAATATCATTACTTATATTTGGTTAATGATCCAAAACTTTTAAAAAAGATGTGCTGTGTCAATGTATAATTTTTATACTAAATAAACAGCCTTCAGCTAACTTAACAAATAAAAAAAAAAAGATAAAATAAATACAGAAAACTTTACAACATACCTGCAAACAGTGTTTTGTCTGTAGGACCTCACTTGAACTGTCTGACAGTTGCCTTCTCTGTTCTCTGCTCCTAATCTCAGGACTGGCTGCACTAATCAGCATTTTCAGGTTGGAAGTAGGTGTCCATGGATCTGCTGGAGGGGTTTCCTTCGGTTTTGGGGGTGTGGTTAGAGGCTGACAGTCAGGCTGTCTCTCTGTCAGTACCAACTGTGAGGTAGCCGCTTGTTTCAAAGGGGTTTTCAGCACATTTTTGCATGGCTCAGAATGCTCATTTTCCTACATATCAAGGAAAAGAACAACGGTGATATTAAAACCCAGGTGCACCATGATCCATTTATCAATAACAGTCAAAGGGGGATGGAGAGCCATCGCATTTTTTGGGTAACTCTGAGTCAAGGGCTCCAGTCCTCCTCTGAACCAATGAGTTCCTTCCCTGAAACCATTTCTGTGCCTGTAGCTTAAAGCTCTGGTCCCCTGGCATTTATTCCTCGGGTGATTTTCCTTTTCTTTCCTCTGAGGCAAATACAATCAGAACATACGTTAATGCATAGAAGAGAGCTATAAATAATAGCTGAAACATGTAATGACCTGGGAGCCGGTGTGATGCTGCTTATAAATTCTTGTTGAGCTAAACAGACACCAGCCTGCATGTCAGGGAACTCTTATCCTTCATCATACAATCGCCTCAACTCCAGCGACCAGCCCGGTATTTAGTAGTCATGGAAGTGTTGGCTAACAAGCTCTTAACTTTTACAGTGAACCTTAACAAGCTCCCAGCTCTCTCAACGAACTTCGGAGCGGAATAAGGGGTGGAATGTAATCGCGGGGCATGCCGACATAGAACATGAGAGGAGAGGATAAAGACGCGAGAGTGAAGGAAAGGGATGCGCAGGCGGGGTGGATCAGGGATCCATCCACTTCCCTGTAGCTTCCCTCCTATTTCCCCCTTTACTTTTCGCGCCGTGTCTCCGCGCATGCGCGGTCGGCCCCGCAGAGCCCTCCAAGAAACGGGTCTGGGGTCTGTGGTGGTCCCGGAGCCCCTTTCGGGGAGGTGTCCGGGGCTCCAGGGCAGGCTGGCCAGCCTGGAATTGTGAGGGAAGCGGGCTCGGCCCAGCGCCGCCCCACCTCCGCGGGACCCTCTTCCAATCGCAACTTCCCTGTCACGGCACCACAGAATGTCCGAGACAAACACGCTCCGAACATCGTCCTCCCTGCTCCTCCACACACCTTCTGTTAAGGGAAAAACAAAGAGGAGAGGAGAGCCAGGAGGAAGAAGTGTTCTTCACGGACTCCGTGGATAAAGGTCGTGAGAGATGAAGTTTCAGGAACTTTTGTTGAGGACAGAAATTGAAGCGAAGGTAAAACACGGTCGGTTTCTGCCGTCCCGCGGTTTCTACGCGCGATCGTTCCGACCGAAGCGGTTTCACCCCCAGCCGGGCTGAGCGCGGGCAGCGGGGCTGTCACCGCCCCGCGGGAATCGGCAGCCCCGGGGCTCGGCTGCTCTCGCTCACCGGAGGAATTACCTTGTCGCCGGCCCCCATCTCCCCGCCCGCCGGCCGCATTCTCCCGCCGCCTCAGGANCCGCCCCCGCCGCGCCGCTCCGCATCGCAGGTCCCGCCGGCTCTGCAGGGCGGGAGGAGGGAGGGAGGCACTGGATGGGGGCCTCGTGACGGGCCGGTTCCCGCTGCCCTCCGCTGCCGCCGGGCTCGTCCCGCCGCCTCCC
>VZRH01005870.1:827714-853581 GCA_013397555.1 Urocynchramus pylzowi | reverse complement strand
GCCCGTTCGCGGGGTCCCCGCGGCCGCTGCGCTCCTCAGAACCCACTACGCACGTTGTATTTAAAATACACCGCACTTCGTGTCCGTGCCTCGGGCCGGGAGCTCCAGACTGAGCCGGGGCCGGGGCTGGACACCGGCTGGAGAGAATCCTCCGCTCAGCAAAAAGGGGATAAAAGGTCAATGGCTGAGCCGGTGAGGGCCTCGCAGCTGCGGGGAGGCGCTTCGATCGCCCCTGGCCAAGGGGTGTTATTGCCCCCAGATAAGGCTCCCAGCCGTCTGGTGCCGCTTATCGCAAAATCACAGAACCAATTAGGCTGGAAAAGACCTCTGAGATCAGCGAGTCCAATTTACGACCAACCCGGCTATGGCAGTGAGCGCCACGTCCAGTCTTTGCTTAAACACCTTCAGGGACACTGAGTGATTCCAGCACCTCCCTGGGCACCCCATTCCAATGTCGGATCACCCTTCCCGTGAAAAAGTTCCTCCTAATGTCCAACCAAAAACCCCTGTCGCATCTTAAGACATTTTGTCCTGTCCCTTGTTCCCCGGGAGCAGAGCCCGACACCCACCCGGCTGCACCCTCCTGTCAGGGGGTTGTCGACAGTGATAAGGGTGCCCCTGACCTTATTGCAGAGGTTACAATACTTTTGTTCTGCGGGCAGGAGTCTGGGATTTAAACCCATCTCATCTCAGCTGGTTTTTACACTTGAGACAGGATTTCCAAACCTTTTAATGTAACTCTGTAATTTATTCTGAAAGAGAAGTCTGAAAGCTTGTAAACTCAAATGAAAAAATTGACCCCAAAGTGACCTTCACTCCTTGGTGTCACCAGCCATGTAGCAGCCAAGGGTTATTCTCTTGCAGTACCTATGTGCCACACCTTAAAAAGTGGGATTTGGGTGGACATTTGCTCTTTTTCCATGTTTATGCTTTGATACAATTACTGTGTATTGGTTTCTTTCTATAAAATGTGCACTAGAAGGTGTGATTCTTCTTCTGGGTTGTAACCCAGAGCTGGTGTGTGACTCACAAGAAGTACAAATGTAAATACTACAAAAATACTAAGTATTTTTTCTTTACCCCCACAACGCCAGGCATGACCACATGGAATTTGAGTTACTTAAATGAGAAGCACTCATGTGTTTCAAAAATCAAACCGGGGGGAAAAAAATTGCGCTTTTACATTCAAGCTGTCATTTGAATATTTATTCAATTTATGTTGAGCTTTGAAAATTACCTTTATCACCTAATCAAGAAACCATTATCTCTGTTCAAACAACACACTCTTGTGACCTTTGTTCAGGGGACTTCTTTCCTGGTCTTCAAGTTAGCCTTACAAGCTGCCCATTACGACAGTATCACACATTTTAAAATAAAGGTTTAAGGAATTTCCAAGGTTATTACATCTACTGAAATAATTATTCTGTTAGTAACTTCTGTGCCTCTTTTACCATGCTCCTTACCATGAAAGTGCCTTTGTGCTTCTGAGATTATGGAATTACGTGGTGCAATAAAGGTCATTCTCACTTGCAGCCATCAATTGAAACTGTATTTCCCTCTGCTCTTGCTTGACTTGCATAAGAAACTGCAATTGCATTCTCTGCCAGGTACCTCTTAAAGGAAAAAGAACAAAGATTTAAAATTTTAATGTCCCTGACATGGCAACCAAAAGCACCAGTAGCTAGTTAATAATGGGCCCTTTAATGTATAACCTTGAAGCCTTTTGTGTGATGATCTTTGTGGGGGATGTCTGCTGTTTTCAGGTATTGTGCTGAATCAAGACACCACCTGATGCCAGAAATCAGAGTTGGAGAGTGATAGGTGATTTTATCTATGGTAGTTCAGCTAAAGAGTTACTTGTAGCATCATCATGTGGATTAAAGAGAATGTTTAATGACCTAGTGGTTTGGTCAAATCAAATCACTGATAAAGTAGTAAATAAGCAAAGAATTTGTGAAATGAAGTGCTTCCAGTGCCTCCATTCTAGTTAAGCATCCCTCCTCATCTGCCTGTAGAAATTTTCCTCTCCCAGAAAGAGCTTTAGCAATGCATTGTGCTAAAGAAAGCACTAATCTGGTTTGCTCTGCATGCACTGCTCAAGTTGTATTTCTTGTATGAACACATATTGTCAATAATAGATTTGTTTCAGTGTGATCACAAGGCAGCAAAGTTCAGCATCATGTGCTGGTGTGCTTCCTAAACGTGGTGCTGCACTTCTGTCAAGAGGAATTGTAATGGCTCACATAAGAGAAAATATACACTGAATTTTACTGGTGTCATTCTTATTAGGTATAAGACCATGTAGAAGATCACTTACAAAATGCCCAGGTGTAATCTTCATCCTTGGGGTTACTCAAAAGCTTTCTGGATGTGGTCCTGAGCAAGGGGTTTTAGTGACGACATTTCTAAGAATACTCTGTTGTAAAATTCCAGTTAATAATAATAATAAAAAAAAAAATTTAAAAAATCACTGATAGTAACGTGAATTGAAAATATTTTGTGATCTCTACAACCTTCAGAAAGCTGAACTTTCTGTGGCTTTATGCCCTGCTGTCAGAGTGCTCAGACTATTTTAGGCTGCTTTCCTCAAGGAGCTACTTTGTTATTTCTCTTTCTAGGGCTGGAATTGTAAATTTGAACATCGTAGATGCCAGCAGGAGATTTGCAGGGAAGTGCCTCGAGTTCAGCATCCAGTTCCACTGTTGAAACACTGCTTGTGGGAACCCTTGCAAGTGATGCTGTTCATTGCATAGGTCTCTTTCAAGTGTCACATTTTCTGGTAATGTTTCTTTTATTCAAGTTAATTTTAAAAGACAATTGATACCTTTCATTTATTATACCTTCATTTTAATGTTTGATGTGATTCAAGGAGAAACTGCAGCCTTCTCTAGGTATGTACTTCTAGGCAAGAAGTTAATGATATAAGCAGACCCCCAAATACCTCATAAATCTATCAGTAGATTGGGTTAAATATTTGATATATTTTAAGTATAAATGAATGAAATTATTGCCTTCAATAAAAATGAAAAGAAGGCACAGTATTTTCAGGAGTACAAGGCAGTAGTCAGAAATCATAGTGTTTCTTTATTCACATGCTGGTGTAATGTTAATCTCTCGCTTCAAAATTGTGACAAAATCTGGATTATAACATTTATCCTTTTCTTCTCCTTGTCTTCATTCTGGGCTGTGATGTAACAAAAATATATCTTCATTTCTAAGCTCTGAATAAAATTTTGCAGAGCGTGCAGATAACTTCAGTCTGTGCCTCTTGCAGGAGTGGTGTAAGCATTGGGTTCACTAGAGGTCACACTTCTTTTACTCTTCCCTGTCTGCAAGACAGACTGCTGCTCCTCACAGAGATGTGCTGGCAGGCTGTGCTTCCTTCATGTTATTTACCCAGGAAAATGACAGAATTACAAAAAAAATGACAAAACTACAGAATCTGTAATTCTGTACAGGGTATAGCAGCACTAAGTGGCTTTTAAATGATTTACAAAAAAACCCCAAAGAACACCCAAAAACCCCCCAAAAAACAAACAAAAAAAACCCCAAACCAAACTTTTTAAAGATTAAGCTGGGAAATTATGGCAAATAAATGACATGTGGCAGACTGAGAATACAATGTCTAAAAACGATCTCGTGGATTTTGTCAGACAGTATCTCCACAGGCAGCAGCATGTTGTCACAGAATCCTAAAATGGTTTGATTTGGAAGGGACCTTAAAGCTCATCCAGTTCCACCCTCCTGCCATGGGCAGGGACACGTTCCAGTTTCTCCATGCCCCATCCAACTTGGCCTGGAGCACTTCCATAGAGAGCTTCTCCGGGCAACTGCATATCCCGGGCGGTCTGTAAGATTAGCCCCACAGCAGACAGACACAGCTGTAGCTGCATGCAGGCACCCAAAGGAATCACTGCTGCCATGTGCCAGCCTGGGGATTGGTATGGTGGCAGGGAAAAGTGATGGGGGAGGAATAATTGGCAGCCCCAAATCCGGGAATGGGAGCAGCTCTCAGTGCAGGGCACAGCACCGGGTCAGGAGGTGGCAGTGCCTGCTCCACCAGGCCCTATGGAGTGCTCTACTCCAGCCCTACCTAATTCTGTATTCATCAGTCTGCATAAAATTAAATCATATTAAGGCATATTATTGAACAAGCTGATTCAATTTAAATGGAGTTTATTTGCTTTCAGTTGCTACATTATCTTTTAAAATTAGGCAAATTAAATCAGCTGGTCAAGCTCTGGGGTGAAGGCTGAGAAGGAAACAAACACGAAACATTATGAAAACCTGGATTCCTAAACAAACAAATGCCTTTTTCAGGCATGCTAAATTCAGGGAATGCTAATTAAAACTTAATGCATGCACCAGAAACTTCACTGCAAGAATATTAATAGCATGGTACAAAGAAAAATAGAGATACAGTGTTTCAGTGCTTCACTTCTGTAAGTATATTTTTCCTGCTAGGATGAATTATTAGGAAAAGAAGATAACAGTTCAGAAATATGTGTTTATTTGAGATCAAACACAGGGCACTTTCTTAGCTCTGGAACATCTAGAGCTAAGAGTTTAGAGTACTCAGTAAAGAGCATGTTTGTACTTCAAATGTGTTTTACTTTTTGTAGTCAAACATTTCACAGGTAATACCATCTAAATTATTTTAGCGTACTTTGGATTTTGTTGTTTCAACATTTCAAAGGTAAGTTATCTCCACCAGGAGTTGAGACTCATGGCCATTTAAATGAGTCAATATTTTTGAGAAATTTAGAGGAATTCTGCTTACCAAAGGGAAATATACAAACAAGTCTTTCACAAGAGTTATTTCCTGAAAGGGTAAGTTGGAGCGAAGGTCTGCTTGCTTCATGTCCCTGAAGCAGATTACATTTTTTAAAATTATTGATACACCCAAGTTTTTTATGTGTAGGAAAAAAAAAAAAAAGATTGTTATTATATTGTTATTTGTGGGAGCCATTGGAAGATCTTATTTCCCTAAGTGATGTGCTACTGAAAATGCTTCATTTATTTTGTATTTGTTCTGTCACATATTTGTAGTGGAATCCAGCAAGGATTCTTAAAGCAGCCTATGAAGCATTTTTCTTAAGACCTGATCTCAATTTGTTCTTGTCAACAAGCAGCATCTAAGTTCTTATTTAAGAGGATTCCTACTGCACAGACACATCCAAAAGTTAATGTTTGTTTAAAATGCAGATTCTTACACAAATTCCTTCCCCCCTCAATTCTTTAGCTGAGAAATGACACATGTAATTTTCAGTGGCATGTCAATAGCAGAATACTTTGTACTGGGGGATTAACAAAACAGACTACACTGACATTGCACAGACACTCTTCACTCCTCTGGTTCAACTGAATAGATTCTCAATATTCTCATGCTGAATTGTTTGCCGTAACTCATTGAGTTGGAATAATGTTACATTCACATCAAGACATTTTCCTCTACTGCGAAATGACTGGTTTCAGAGGATTTACATCAAGAAGGAATTTAGTTTGAGAACGTTAATAGTATTTTCTATTTGAAGACTTTTCTCCCTGTCAGTGTAATTCTCCTTTTCCTGAGTTTTTGTACCATATCATATTTGAAAGCTGTTTCTTTGAGTTTGCTTTTTACATGTCTCACTTAAACCTTCTGTCCAGCTCTGCCTTTCAAACTTGGGCCACTTTTTCATCTTCTTGCTCTGAAGGTTCTCTTGCTCTAACTTCTGATGGCTCATTAATTCCACACTGACCCTCTTTTAAGGCTGCTCTTGGATACTCCCACCCACAAGGGGTGTGTTCTTGCAAGCTGCCTACAACAAGTACATGGCAAGCACCCGCCCAGGGACACAAGTGTGCATTGTAATCATCTCTAAGTTTGTGATGTATGGCTGAATACACTGGACAAAAACTCAGCATTCCTCTTTCCTTCCTTCTGGCATCTTCCCAGCTGAAAGGACTGCCTACGGAATGAACTTCTGCTTTTCCAAAGTTATTCAGCACCATATGCCCAGACTTCCTTGTAATAAGTAGATATGAAAGGCAGACTCTTAGCTTGTCTGTGCTGTGGATTCCACATTGTGGAATGGGTAATAAAAATTCCTGGCTTCTTGGAAATGGCATGCATTATAATGGCATAAAGGGAATAGGGGGTTCCGAGCTTCTTCCGTGTGCAATTAAAAGCAAAATTCTGTTATGAGTTGAACACAGACTTTTCTCTCCATTAGCTAGTTTTCCATGTCTTTTGCATGTAAAGAGAGTTGTTCAGCACTGCACACATAACCTTTTTCTTTTTTCCCCTATGAGAATGCTGCTCAAGTGCAATAAATCCACCACAAAGCCCATAATACCCAAAATAAACTTTACTTGCACCTGCCATCTTTTATTCCAAATGCCATCTCTATTGAAACACTCCTCTATATTCTGTATGTAGCATCTCACCCAAGCTGAATTATTTCATCTGCCACAAAGGGATTAAACACGTCAACAGTAATTATCTTTGCCTTAATCTCTGGTAGTTGCTTTTCCTTAAATATGCTCAGAGGTTCATTATAACTTTCTCACTGAATCTCTTGCTGCATAAATCTAACAGGTATCACTTGCTGCCATAGCAAGTGCTGACACATGTGTCCACTCTTGCAAACAGAAGATAGTCAGGAGGGTTTTACTCATAAATTCTAATCTGTGTTGTTCTAGTTAAAATCCCAGTGGAGCTTACACTCTGCTTGGAATCCTGTTAGGCTGCTGGAAAGCGATTCTAACCTATGAGAGGACTGAGAATTTTTGCAGAGCTTTGTGTTATTAATATGAAATACTTAGTGCTTTGAATTCTAATGGCAGTCAAGCTTTACTTTTAACTATAAGAACTGGCAGAGGTGAGTGAGGACAAGAGAGCAAGCAAGAAGAATTACTAACTTGATATTTAAATTTCATAGATTTTTTTAAAGGTACATGATCCCCAAGCAATGGGCTCCTGAGGGTTTCAGTTTATACAATGACTGAATAATATTTTGTAGACAAAATATTTCAAGTACTATTTTTCAAAACCTATTAGTAATTCTTGCTGTTAAAATCAGTTTAACTTCATGTCATGATTGATTAACTAACAAGTTTAGTTACTTAAAATGACTGTAAAATATCACTTACCAACACCTTGAAATAAAGGTTTTGATAAAAATATCACAGAAGTCAAGAGAAATAAAAAATTTCGTTAATATCAAGTTTTAAAGGGTGGTGCTTTGTTAATATTAAAGCCATGTTTCACTCTTTTGAAATACTTGTACTGGAAAAAAAGTGCATCATCAAATATACATTAACCTAAAACTGCATGAAAAGATAACTGCAGTCCTCTGTTATTAAAGGAAACTTGTGTTTATTACGTTTACATTATATTCTTGCTGAAAGGCTGGCAATTAAAGCGAATAACTAGACAAATACATTTAGGGTTCTCTCTGGGCATTACAATATTCCAGATAAGGTTTTTGGCATAGGCAGTACAATGCAGTAAAATACTTGTGCTCCAGGAAGGCATAGAGGATGACAAATACACATTGTGGTGTGCCCATCAAAATAAAATCCTGTTTGCTCTGCTTGGCAGCCTCTCCAGTTCTTCACAGAAATGATAAATCTCTGAGGATATTTTCTTGGGAAGACACAAAGGAAAAAAAAAACCAAGAGCCTTAAAAGCATTTGAATATTCATTTCTTAGCTACCTTGTTCTGTTTTGTTTCTTCCCCCTCGGAGAACACAGAAAAATGTGTGGTGATCTAACAAAGAGTCTTTTTTTTCCTTCTGAATAATCTGACATGGGGAAATTCTACATCCAGTGACGATTATGATGAACTGGGGTTTTCACTGCGAATTCCCTGCTGGCTGTACTCCAGAACATGGCCTGTCAGTCAGGTAGGGGCCATGTGCAGCGTTGGCTCTTTTTCCCTCTGAAGGGACTGATACAGTGTTTAGCCACAATGGAGAGTTGTCCATTAAAATGACAGGGGCCTGGAAAGGCAGGCTGAGCTCCGAGATGATGCATAATGGGCTGTTAACAGGCAGGCAGGCACCTTTTCCAAGGCCATCTATCCTGAGGGAAGCTTGCTGAGCATCCTCACCAGCCAGGAATGCCCTCCTGTTAGTCCAACAAAGGGAAGCTCCTCTTGAGAGAACTTTGCGGCATGAAATGATGCTCTGCAATGTGTGGTTTGTCACCAGGCTGGGACAGCAACCAGCTGGTTTTATACCTATTTCCTCTTGCTGTTTCTTGTCTGAGTTACAGCAGCATCCAGGAGCATCAGCTGAAATAAAAAGTCTGTTTTCATATGGTGTTCACCACCACAAAATACACCAGGATGGATTTTCCAGCAATCAGGTGCTTATTGGAAAGATGGCCTTAGAACTTCTAGAATCCTTGCTTTCTTCAGTTGATTGTGGACTTCAGATACTTAGCCCTTCCCCCTAGCCAAGCCCATTCCAGCTTCCCATTCCAGCCTCCCCAAACAGCTGCCTCTGGCTGCGCCTGGGATTTTTTTAAACTTTCTGCATTATAGATAAGCAACCCTTTATTGGGCCAAAGAGTAAAAAGTAATTAGAATGTGTCCCAGCACCTTCATCTGTGAGAATGTACTCCTGGTGCCTTCAGTGATTACTTCACACAAAATACCTGTTTAGCATAGGGCAAGAATGGCAGGTGGATTCCTTAATTTTTTCATTGCAATGTTTTTGTTTCTCTGTCCTAAAAAAAGTTAGTTGTGCTCTACAAGTGACAGAGATTCAACAGAAGAATGTCCTCCTGTGCTTAAGGCCGTCATGAGGAAACAGGACAGGGAAGTTCAAATGTCCCTGTATGGAGAAGAACTTCAACTGTCTTACTCGGGAGGATTTCCCTAGATTAACTTTGTGGGATGGAGCAGAGGCACTTTATTCTAGAAGATGGTGTAGACTAAAAAATCCTGAGGGAAAGAAGGTGCTGGTTATCAAAATTACAGAGGCCTGGGAGGGTGAGGGTTCAGCTTACTGAGTAGGGTAAGAGCTCAGCTTTTTGCCATCTCTCAAGCTTGTAGTAGCAAGAATATGTCCTCTTTATTCATTTAGCCTAGATACCCATTGCTTTCTTAATCTATTTAAATTACTATCTTTACATTAAGAAAAGGTAAATTCTGAAGTGTTTTTTGTCTTGGGGGAGGGGGTAATTGCAAGGTTTAGACACATCTCTCTGTTCTCTGTTTCTCCACATTCAACAAACCTGTGGAAGAACAGATTCAACAAAGCTTTGGAAGTCAGCACCACTGCTAGTTTTTAGTTCACATCTCAACAGCTGGATTTCATCTGAACACATGATCAAAGAGAGACACTATCAGGTAAGCAAAGCTCAATATTTTTCCTTTAGAATTTACAGTATGAACAAACTAGCACTGACAGACAAGTTTCGAGCAATGAAATACATGAATCAATGTCCTGATTAGAGCAGATTTGGGTGGAAGCACGGTCAGGTTCATTCAGTTATGAAAAGACAAAAGCTCCCTATTCTTTGAGCTTCAGAGAGCAGAGATGTGCTCCCAAAGGAAATGCAGTCTGACTATGGATTGGTATTGGCATGGAAAGCTACTTCTGTATTGGAAAAGGCATGATGGAAGTTTTGTGTACCAAAAATCACACCAATTACCTTGGTGGCAGTGCTAGTAGTGCCTTAAGTGGCCTTTACACTCAGGCCAGATTGATCTTGCAAATTTTGTTTTCCTTCACCTAATTGCTGGAATGAGGCTGAGCAGGTACAAAGCCAGTCCATAGGAATGGTTTGCCAGGGTGAGTGACAGGCTGTTGGGTTGGAGATAAGCATGTTTCTCCAGTTGTTTACAGAAAATCCTGCCTCATGTTGAATCATTTCTCTCTGTAATCAGGGAATCACAGATCAAGATAAACACTCATACCAAGTCAATAAACCTAATTTTTATTTTTATAATTAAATCTTGAGAGCCACCTGATTCTGCATTGAATCAAGACTATAATTTCAGCAGCAGACATCTGATATTTTATTGTAATGAAGAAGCTAAATATGAATAGAGTCACGTTTTTGATTAATTAGAATTTTGTTGCCAAGGAATTAATCTGTTTTCCCTTCTCTGTGGGAAAAAAACCCAACCCTCTCTAAAATGAGTTTCTCAGCAGGGATAATTATAGAAATGTTGAGTAAACTCCAGCAGCAGACATGTTTCAATGTTTCTTTGTTTTCCTGGAGCAAGGGGAATATGGGAGAGAATAGATGACCATTAAATACTGACTGTGGCTGTTACTTTTCCTGATCATAATGTAACACAAAAGCTAGTACTGGACCTAGGACTTCCTGGCCACTCAGCTATTTCTGGGTGAGATAAGAGTGAGTTTAGCTCAGGCTGTATTAACTCAGACCCGTATTCATGTAGAAATGGCTCCAGGCTGGAAGTCTATACTAGTTAGCTGCTGCTGTATAAACTGAAGAGCTGCTGTAGTAATGCACTACATGACTGTGCTTCCTTGGATGATCCTTTGGACTGATTCCCATCTTCTCATGAGGCAATGGGGGTGATGCTAGCAGAACTGACAAGCCCCCAAAATGAGTTAACTGTACTGCAGTAAACTTTGCTGAATTACTTGTGATTTATGGATGTGAATCCATTTGTGCACATGGCAAGCTAATGTGTAATTTCCATGGTTATGAATAAAGAGTAACCACTTAGTATCTTAAAACATTGCTTTCTGTCATTACTTATGGCAGCAGGGGATGCATTTCATTTCTCCTAAGGTTAAGGGAAGAAAAGCTTTTTCTTTGCTAGGAAAAGCTACCACACTTACATGATTTCTAGTAAGCAATGTGTCTGTTGCCGTGTTCCTGCTTTAAAATGTCTCTGTAGGATGCAGAAAGCTGTGTTCAAAATAAGGATAACCAGACAGCATTAGAACATTCAAAAGGATGCTGTCTCTATATCAGAAGTGCAGATCCAAACGCTGCAGGTCAAGCTCATCAATATTGATTCGGATGTGAGTAATTGAAACTTGCTGTCACTGTGTGCTTCTAGCAAAGTGTGAAATTGAGGAACTGGAAGACAATACCCAAACGCATGGATGCATGACTGCAGCCTTGAGTGCTTTCCTTGTGGGTGACTGAAGGATTTTATTGCCTGCTTACCCGCAGAGGAGAGAGCAAAAAAACTCTTAGTCATGAGAATACTTTGGGTTGTAAACTTTACTTCTTCATTTTACTATTAGCTAAAAAAAAAAAACAACAACCCAAAGTCCTGTGTAAGATTGATTAGTATATAATAAGCAGTTAAGTCTTGCCGTTAACATAGTTGAGACTCTACTGTTGATATATTTAAATCACTTTCTCTCAAAGAGGTGTAATGTAATTTTTCTTGTGTGAGTGATGACATACATGGATTGAAAACTTGAAGATGATGATCTGGGCTATTTCTTAAGAAAATGTTTGTGGTTAAATAAGGACTGTGTGGTTTTGTCCTCCAGCTCATGCTATGTAAAGAGCTCCCCCCATACAGAAGAACTCCTTTTTGAAGATTTTCTGCTGTATTAATGATTTCTCCAGTTGTATGGAGAGGGATGAAGAAGAAAGAGGCCCTTGTCCCTTTAAGAGCCATGTAAAAGAGCACCAAATAAGTTTGCTGAGTAAACAGAGTTCTTGTCAATGAGGTATTAGTTCTTGTGCACTAGGGTACTAAATAGTGGATGGAAAATCTACTATCTGCAGTATAATAGATTGTTCTGTGTTAGGTCTAACTAAACAAGGTAGAAGACCCTGAATATAGCAACTTGGTAAGAAGTTACCCTCAAAGACAATTTATATTTTTCTCTGTTTGAGCAAGCAGGACATGGTTTATTTTGAGCGACAAATTTTTGTGTGAACTCAACTTTGTATCCTTCTAGGACAGGGAAAGCCACTTTATTCCCTTCTGGTCAGGTACATTTATGTCTCATGGAAACAGTGAACAAATGCTATTTAAATTAAAGTACCTCAATATACACATTTATCATTTCCTGCATCCTTTTGAAAAAGAATAAAATGTTGTCCACATCCTAGGAATTGCAGCCAAATAGTCTTTTCATTCTAAGAGGAAGTAAATGAATACAGTGAATCCAAATTTCTTCTCTGGTCAGTTCAAAATTCAGGAATCCTACTAAAATCCATAATCTGCCTTACCTCTGAAACCTTGTAAACATCTGGTTACAAAGTGAAACAAACAGTAGGTTGAAATTGACTGCTAACTCATGGATATATTTTGTTTTCTTTCTTGCTCTAATTAATATTTTATGCCTAAACAGCATTTTGAACACCTCTGAGACTATTGTTACAGGAGCTATATTATGAAAGAATGACAGATGGTGGATGAGGAGAACCTTTTCCATAAATAATTTCCCTTTGCAATGCTTCTATTTTATCTTCTGTGAAATAGTTAGGTAAAAATATAATATTATTTCGGGTACTAATGAGAAAATCTGTAAACAAATTATTTCTTTGACTCCAGGCAGTTGCATTTAACCTACCAGCCCTCAAAATTAAAAAAAAAAAAAACAAAAAAGGTATCAGAAGCTTGAAGTGGTGTCTCTTCCTGGTTGCTAGCAAATTTGCTTCTTCTTCTTTCACAATTTCATCACATATATGGGCTTCAACCCTTCCAGTGTTAATATTGAAACTGCTATTTTGGGTAAAAAAAAAGTCCTTTCAGTCTATTAGAGTGTAACAGTATCATTTCATTTCACATGCTACCTCCTTAAAAGGTTGTCACAGCAGCAGTAAACCCAAGATTAGTTAAAAGCCATGACAAAATTGTAACATTCCTATACATAAGAAAACAGGCGACGAAAGATTTCCACCCCACTGAAAATTCCTGCTCTCTTACATCTTCTTAACTGACACTTAGTGCTTGGATAATAATGAGAACATAGGAAAAAAAGATTATAGCTTTATGTTAGTGACAGTAGAGTTATGGCTGAAGAGTTGCTTTCATTCTAAGCCTTCATTTTCAGCACTTACAGCTTCTGAATATGTTATCCTTTGGGCTTCCATTACACATGCTTGCTTTCCTCCCAGAAGGTGGTTTGTGGCTTTTTGTTTAGTCTTTTTCTTTATTTTTCTTCATTACATTTTCTTGGCTATTTATTTGATATCTATACATGGGGAAAAGTATCCTCACTATTTCATCAGTAGTTCAGATATTTTTCCCCGCACATTGGTGCTGGTGTTTCTGCAGAACATTTGCCTTTGATACAGTAGAGGAAATTTCTTTTATAGATAACTATATAAAGTTCTCAAAACCTTATCTCTTCTGTTTTGGTTTTTACTTCTTGAAATCAGCATGGAATTTGTCCTTAGAAAAAGAATCCTGAAGTGTGATATCATAGTTAAAAATGTAAATATGTGCTAACTTATTCACAAAGTTTCTCTGGGTGAATAGTGGCTACACGTATCTGAATAAAAAGAATAGATGATTTCTGACAGTTTAGAGCAGGACTTCACTCTCCTTTATGAAGTGGTGGGAAAACAGCGTCTGTTTCACCAACAAATGCCATAAAGAAAAGCCAGGCTTCATACACAGCTTCAGTTTGGGATTTTCTAATGCTCACAAACAATAACCTCCCTTTGTTTATGTACAGTTTAGATTAGTGGGCCTGATCTGGGGAAAATTATGAGGAATCAGGAAAGTCAAACCCACTGCTATGGGTTCCTGATGGAGGCCCCAACTGTCAGCCCCAACAATAATAATTTCAGTCTCTTGGCTTTCAGTGGAAACGGATTAACTCAAAAGATGAATTAACATCAAGGGTTTTGTATTTGAGTGAGAAGCTATTCCATGTGCCTGTGCACATGCACAAAAAGAATGAAGGATCAGCAAAAAGAACCAAAGATCATTAAACACAAACAAAACCCCAATCCTGAGCAGGAAGTTTCTCTCATACAAACATAATTTACAGTCTTTGTAAAGTTCTTTAAGAATGTGAGTGTTGTTTATTTGCGAACTTTTATAGGTACTTTGTCATGTTTTTAACTACTGTTAGGTACGGATTCAACAATATACCAGTATTTTCCATTGTAATTCTAAGACAAAAGGGTTTTTTGTAGAGAACAAAGCATCTGTAGAAAGCAAATTGTTAATATCTGTACTACCTGTGTTCCTAGGAGCAACTTTGCTGTAGCGCTTGACCCAGCTGGGACTGGCAGTAGCATCTTGAAGTAACAGAACATATCTGAGCAAGGTCCTCCTTACCCTCAGGGCCTCTCCAAGGCCATAATTTCACAGGGAACATGGTCCTGGCAATGCTGCTGATCTCATTAGGACTGGGAATACAGTTTGTTTGTTTGCTTGCTTGTTTGTTCCTATTAGCTATGCCCAATTAAAATGCATTTAAATAAACATGTGAAGACTTCAGAATTGTTATGTCTCAGGCAGTGAGAATCCATGGAGTTCCCCTGAAGGACATAAACAGATATTAACTCTACAGAAATACTGTCTTGTCTTTCCAAGCTACCACGGGGCATTGTGAGGAGAGACAAGATCAAGGAAAATCCAAGGCTGTGGAGTACTGCACGCTGTGAGCAAAACTCCTGCACTCATAAACCTAAGCATGACATCTGACTGCTGCTAAAAACAGCATCTCTTTGCAACAAGGGGTAGTTACCACAGAGATCCCATAAAAGTGATGGCCTCGGAAATATGTAGGCTTCTTCTAAAGGAAATAGTAAGTATGAGTCTAAGGCACAGTTTTATCCCTTCTCTTCCTTCTTTTCCATAATTTTTCCCCCCTCCCCTTCCTCAAATCTCTCACAATAGCTTGGTCAAGAGCATTTTCTTGCTTCATTGGTTTTGAAAAGGATTTGCTGTTCCCTGCTGTTAGATTATTTCCAGGAGACCGTCTCAGGTCAATAGTCATAACATTCTTTGCTCAACTCCCCCTGTCCCCCACCCAGACAGAAAAATAATAAAATTAAACAAAAATAAATTAACAAATTAAGTTGGGAAGTGGGAAAGGCAAACATGTTTGTATTTACAGGATTGATCCAGCAATTTAGGGTATGGATTCTTTTTGTCTTCAAGAACCTGGCCTCTTGCATGCAATTCCCATAGAGAAATTTCTTCTATGAGGCATAAGCAGTAGCAGTTAGATTTCAAGTGAAATTACCAAAGAATTACAGGGACTTTTTATTGGTATTAATTTTATTTCAATCCTCAAGAAAGAAAAAGATTCCTTCCTTCAAAAAGCCTAGGAGACATTGACTGTAGAGAAGAACTTAACCAAAATAAACATCATCCAGTTGTGGTTACCTTGGACCTTGATGTTCTCTAGGTTTTTTCTCTACTCTTCTTCAGCTTTAACAGTGCATAAAAGGGCAGAAGGATGTTCCCCTGAGGCACATGGGGATGAACACTGCAGAAGGCAGGCCCAGCTCATCCTGTGGCTCCTGCTCTTTCTCACGCTCCTGGTTCATTCAGCTCTTGTGGTAACAACTGGTTCATACACAGAGGTGTTCAGTGCACATTTCCCAGCTGGAGTTCACCTGCAACTGTTCTTCTCTCTCCCCTGCATATCTTCTGCATTTAAATGTGTCACAGGTTAGGACTGCCAGTGTAAAATAAATATATTAGGTTTGTTTGGCACTCCAGTAATTTCTGGCTAATGTTTGGATGGGCTTTAATTTTCTGGAACTGCTTGAACTGATTCAATTAGCACAAGAGCAGGTACTTGCAATCAAAGAAAGACAGTTCCTGTTAACTGAAATGAAAATTTGATTTATGGTGTTTAAATAGGACAAGGTGTGATAACTAACAACCATTGATAGTTTAACGGTTTACAAAAAAGGGAAAGATCATAGCAGGCGGATTTGACAGCAGCAGGAGTGAACAATAAGACAACTCAATATCCAGCTAACCTGTCTTGGAAACAAACATGTTACCTTTATTCCTTTATTCTTCAAAATCTGATTAAAACTGTCTTTGATGTGCATTTTAG
The DNA here is from genome assembly GCA_013397555.1 of Urocynchramus pylzowi. Taxonomy (NCBI): domain Eukaryota; kingdom Metazoa; phylum Chordata; class Aves; order Passeriformes; family Fringillidae; genus Urocynchramus; species Urocynchramus pylzowi. Next base: position 837,603 of record VZRH01005870.1, on the reverse strand, counting down.
TTGTTATCTGTGTGTGCTTCTGTCGGGTCACAGAGTTATCCAGCAGTCAAGATTTTTGTGGTGAAGCCCAGTTTGGGAGCTTGAATTTTGCAGACCTCTCAAAAGCTTCCATTTCATTCCTTCTCTATGTATTATTTTGCCTACTTCTAATCTATATACTGCAGGAGCAAAGAGATTGTTTTGATCTTACTACCAGTCATTAAAACTTTTAGTTCAAGTTTTTACTTGTACTTTTGTAGATGAAAAATTCAGGTTCTGTTGATGACAAACTGCTGGTGCACAAGCATCTGCTACACAAAAGGTTTTGGGAAAAAAAAAAAGATAAGTTTTTGCTGGAACAGCCCCTGTTTCAAAGATGGTTGCCTTACTCATACAAGACAACTAAAGATAAATGTATCAGGTAATTGTCTTATCCACATATTGGGGGAATGTCTTAATTGTGAAGCTGTGGAGAATGACTCAGGGTATGTGACTTTCTGGCCTAACAGCAGTCATCCCTACAGGGTACAAGAGCTTGGGCTGCAGAAGTTGAAGTTTCAAGCTCTGGTTCAAGCCAGAAAGAATATAAATTTGTTGAGTCTGGACCTTTTGCAACACACAACTATTTGCTATCCAAGGGTATTTCACTGAGTATAACTCAGAGTAGCTGAGGGTGGAAGGCATCTCTGGGGTACACCTAGTTTAGCTCCTTGCTCAGACAGAGTCAGCCACGTCAGCAACCTGTTCCTGCATTTGATCACACTTAAGTAAAAAAAAAACCCAAAAAACAAAAAAACAAGCAAAACCAACCCAACAAACACACCAAAAAAAAAAAAAAAATCCCCAGAAAAGCAAACCAAGACTTTAAAAATATTGAACCAGAATTTCCTGTATTTCATCTCAGGCCCATTTATTCTTGTCCTTTCATTGGGCAGCAATGAGAAGAGTTTTGCTTTGTCTTCTCCCTGCATCCCTATGAGAATTCAGACACAGTTTTACCTATTTCAGTGGAAAGAGATGAGGAAATGGTGTGGGATGCCTGGGTGCCTGTGATGCCCAGCTGTTTATTTTCAGAAGAAGCCCTGGGAGTATTCACTTACTTTCCTTCCTGATACAAGAACAAGAGGCATTGCCTGGCTCAGGCTATGAGCCACAAATTGCTGGAAGCTGGGACTACACAGTACATAAATATAACTGTGCTTGGTTTGCTCCTATATCTCCTCACAGACTTTGGTTACTGAGCTCTGCTAGGGATAGGACTTTGCACTAAACTGCATTTTGGCATGACTTGGTACATCTGCTTTTACTTTCTAAGACTTTAGAGAAGTTTCAGAGGGATAGATGCCCTCCTACAGGAAAGAAAAATTGCTCCTAGATGTTTATCTTGAAGCTTGATTGTTATAATTGTAAATAAAGGCTAATATGCATGTATTATAACTCAGGTCTTGTTTGCTTTTTATAGAGTGTGAAATGAGATTCCACTGGTAATTGCACGTTTTCTTGAATGATGTGAAGCTATTTTCTCTGTAAGCAGATAGTTCTCAGTTTCTAGCTTTATTCAAAGTATGAATGAAATAAAAATAAAAATAAAAAAAAAAAAAAAACTTGGAAAAAAAATTGAATTGCAAAGAGGTTAATTTCCTTATGCCTCAGGACAGCAAGAACTTCTGAGTTAGGAAATTACATGCCCTTAACATGACTGTTGACTCTTGAATTGAATGAAAACTGTACTTTAAGAGGGATCCCTCATTACATGATTACAGCACATATTCTCCTTGGAAGGTACAAGGCACTTGCCCTTTGGGTCCTGCTTATGAATTTTTACAGTTTGGAGAACTGCAAATGTGCTTGAGAGGAAAGTGTATCCATGACCAATGGAAACATAAAAGAGGAAGAAAAGTTGCAAGACTTCACAGACCTCCTGAAATTCCATGTCCCTGTGCATCAAAGGCTTTGCCTCCCTTCTGAAAGACGCTGTTTTTATCACTGCACGTGATACTGCATCCTTTGGGATGAATTCTGTCAGCTATAAATGGAATTATTTATATACAAAACTTGTCAGGTTAGCAAAGGCACAGGAATGCAGCTGGTCATTAAAGAGGTAAGTGCATTTAAATGTACTATATATTGTGCATTCCAGTGAGAACCAGGACTCCTTTCCTTGCTGTGCCCTCTGTGCTCAGAGACTGGGTTTGATTTGTGCAGGAGAGCGTTTCTCCAACTCTACTGTCTTGGCTAAATGACTTACAGTCCTGAATGTGGTAATTTGTAAAGAAAATCCATTCCAGTACAAAAGTATTTTGTAAAATCTGTTACCTCTAAAGGCCAAAATTAAATTTAACATGTTCAAAACAACACTTTTTTTTTGCAGGCTGATCTATTTCCTGTTTATTTGTTCTACCATGTTGTCATTGCATCCAATCTGTCTGCATATAAACAGTTGTAAACACTTCTTACCAATTTTTCCAGTACTGTGAATTGCCTTGAAGGCACGTGGGATAGATAGAAAGAGGAAAACAGGGGATTTTCCATATGGTCTGAATAGTATATGATATTTTAAGAAGGCTATTTCCCATTTATATCCATTCATCTCTTTGAATTTCAATCTTTAAATCATTACCTTTTCTCTCAGGACTGCTGTGAGGCTTAATTCATTAATGTCCATAGAGTGCTTTGAAATCCTTAGATAAAAGAGAGTATAGAAATGGAAAATATTAAAGCAAAAATGTGAACTCACAACCTCTCTCTTCCTTACCTCACCTGTTCATGAAGATCTTTATAATCATATAAACTTACCTTAGAATCAAGGCAAATATATTTTCCTTTGATGTACAGATAACATGAGGTTGCAAATGCCCATTTTTAAAATAATCTTTTTCACATTAACAAAGTTAATGTAAAAACTTTTTAGCGATGTTTTTAATCTTCTGTTCTGTGCTTCCCCAATTAAAAATGTGGTCCTGGTTATATCCAGCTGAATTTTGTAGGACTGCATCAATGCTGAAAGATTTACACTGCTCTCTCTATAGGCTCACATTAGGAAAACAGAAGCTCCCTTATCAGGTTTATATCACTTCAGACTGTAAAATAATTGGCCTAATATGATCTTTTCAAAATGCATAATTTGTTTTCTAAATGGGAACCATCTTCTCTATCCTAAGATCTGCACTGGTTTCTGTAAAGCAGATTCCTCATTTTCGTAGATTGGATAATTCAGGTTAGAATGGCCTCAGAAGATCTCTAGTCCCAGCTATTGCTCCAAGCAAGGACATCAGATCAGGTTTCTCAGTGATTTATCCAGGCATAGAATATATTTACCCACCAACTTCTCTCTGGAGCCACTAGGTCATCCATTAACTCAGCTGCCTCTGTTTCCACCTCTGAAGCTGTAAGACTGACCATGGTCATTCCCAGTAACTTCTTTTTCCCTAGAAAGAAGATTGGAGAGAGGGGAGAACAGGGTAAGAACTGTTAATAAGCCTCAGGGAACTGTAAGTAAGTCATTTGGAGACCTTGGAGTTCACGTATTTAAGGACAGAGTCAGAGCAAGGAAATAAGGGTTGCCACCTCAGCTTCTTGGTTTGGATATTGGAAATCCCATTCTCCAGGCCTGCTAAAAGAAGAATTTCCTCTTGGCTGTAGCCACTAACTAAAATCTGTGGAAAACTGCTTTTTCCAGGCATTTGTGATCATCCTCTTGATCCACATGAGGCATCCCATACCATCTTTCACTGTCTCCAAGAGGAAAGGCTCAGTTTCCTGTCTTCTGAGTCAGCATGAAAAGACTGACCTGCTGCAGAAGGTTTCAGTTTTCTCTCCAGTGCTGATCTCACAGCCCCCGGCTGGGCAATGCTTCGTGGTATTGCAACCTTTACTGACAAATGGGATGGAGAACTCTTCATCAGCAGGGAAAAACCTTACCATTCAATGCTCAGTTAAAACATTCCCGATACCCAGATTGTCCAAGACAGAGCAGCTAGTCATGTTTTCAAAAAGATACTGTTGTAGTGTCTCTCATCTTCCCATTGGAATTCATATTCATTTCTGACAAGAGCCAACGTATTTCAGAAATTCCCCTTTATGCTGCTGCTGTGACATTATCCTGCTCTTCCAGTTCAGCCATTTAAAGTTAGTAGGAAAGTTTACTGCCCTCTTTATTTGCAGACAGAGCAGATATCTACAAGCCAGCAGTGGAGAGCAGCTAATTTCAACCTATATTTAAATACTCAAATAAGCATATGGTTATTCAGATTTCTCTTTAAACTTCAGGTCTAAAAGTTTCTCCTGTATTACACAGGCATGTGTTGATGTAATCTGGAATTTTGAGTTGACTCTAATATTGCTACTAGATAGTAGGCTAGGGTTGTTTCACCACCACTTCATCCTCAAAGAAGAATTAATCATTGACTTAACTAGAATGCTAATATGAATGATTGTGTTGTTTTGCATATGTTGATTTATTTAACTTTTTCAGCCTTCTAGGTCCCTTTTGAAAACAAGCTTAGCCAACCAAACGTAACAAGCTTTTACTTGAGTGTGTATAAATGTTAAGTAAACAAAATATTTTTGCTGCTTATGCTTGCAGTATTCAGCTTCATTAAACATGTTTGTACGCAGTCTACGGCCTTTTGCAGCATAAAAGAAAACACAGAAAATATGTTCTGCAGAACTCATTTGAATGCAGCTCTCCCAAGGCACTCTCAAGGTGTCCTGTTCAAGCAAAACAGAGAGGTCAAATCTTGAAAAGTGTGAGGAGAAAAAGGACTGTTGTGGTTTAACCTCAGTCAGCAGCCAAGCCCCTCACAGCCACTCGCTCACTGCCCCAGCCGTGGGAGCAGGGAGACAATCAGAAGAGTAAAAACTTGTGGGTTGAGATAAAGTCAATTTCTTAGGGAAAGCAAAATTATGCACACAAGCAAAGCAAAACAAGAATTAATTCCCTGCTTCCCATGGGCAGGCAGGTGTTCAGTCACCTCCAGGAGAGCAGGGCCCCATCATGTGCAAGGGTTGCTTGGGAAGACAAACCCCATCACCCCAAACATCTCCCTTCCTCCTTCTTCTCCCCACTTTATATCCTGAGCTCAATTTCACATAGTCCGGAATATCCCTTTGGTCAGTTGGGGTCACCTGTTCTGGCTGTGTCTCTTCCCAACTCCCCAACTTCCTCACCAGCATGGCCATACAAAAAGCAGAAAAGGCCTTGTCTCTGTGTAAGCCCTGCTCAGGCATAACAAAAATATCTCTATATTATCAATATTACTACTAATAGTTACATTATTGTGTGTTCAGCACAAATCCAAAATACAGCTCAGCACAATCCTAACTTAATATTTGCAAAGGTGTTTCATTACAGTAATGAGTGACCATGGACACAGGCCACGGAGAGAGCCAGTTACTTTGAAGAAATAAACATTCTAACCATGGAAATACAGACTGGCAGCTCTGAGGATGACAGAGATGCGAGCTAACAATAACAACAGTGGACAGAGGGTTGTCCTAGAATGTTTACACTGAAATATAAGGCACTGTGAAATAAATTCTTAGTCTTTTGAAGCCATGAGTGAGGGTATTTCTTACCAAAGAGGTCCAGGAGCCCACCTTTAAACAAGTATAGGGGACATAATTCTGAGAGAATAGCTGTTCTTTTTCTTTCAAAGCTGTCGTTTAAATTTAATGTTTGAACTTTCTCTTTAGTCTAAATGGTTTTTCAGATCAGGGTGAAACAGCTTCTAGGATATCATATACCTGTTGCATTCAATTGATCAGCACTTGATTTCATCTTCCAAACCTAAATGTTATTTAAAGAAATCTTTCATATTTAAAAAGGAAAACCAGTCCCCCTCATGCCAAAGAATACAATAAAGAATGACAGGATCTGGCTGCTTAAAGAAAACCTATTAGCTATCTCAAGAGTTAATCTTTCAAAGGTTATACTGGGTGTCAGAGAGGCAAAATAGATTCTAAAGATGCATTCCATCTGCAAAAGCAAAAACTTTTCTTAATGTACATGCATTACACAATAACATCTTAAAAATGCAAAATAATACATTTTTAAGAATTCATTGCCTAAAGTCAGAACTTATAAGAACATTCAAATTGATTAGCTACAGCCAAAAGCTAAAAGGTACATAACAGAGCCTGAAAAATTAATGAAAGCTTTGCTATTTTAGTTTAACATCCCTGATTTTTTGCTATCTAAACACTCCTACCATCAGTTTTGTGACAGAATGTTTTACCAGACCGTGCAGCAGACACACAGACAAATGAACTCAAGATTGTCCTCAAAAGTCTGTGAAAACACCTCAGGAAATGTTGACTCTTGCAGTCTATGGATCAAAGCTGAATTATCTGAAGCTAAATGATTTAAATTCTTCAGATGATGAATTGCATGTAGCTCTTCATTAATGTTTTGTTTTCTAATTATGAAACATTTTTCACTTGAAATAAAAACAAGTTCTTTGAGAGTATGAATATTTAAGGCATCCTTTAATGCGTTAGAACTGAACTTTCTCTGACATTTAGCAGTGTCAGGAAAAAGGCCCTTGCAGATGAAGCCTCATATTTCTAAATGCTCATGGCAAAGTGTGGGTTTATGGCATCACGATTCCCACAGCAGTGAAGAAGCCTTGTATTGCAATGGTGATTAAAATGCATCGGGCCAGGTCCTGCTGTCCATGCTGAGATCACAGCTCCAAAGCATGGCCAGTGTCAGTGTGCACTCAGGCACTGAGGACTTGCTGCCTCTGAGCTCCAGCCAAGAGGAAGGGCTTGTTTAGCACAACTTCTATAGAACTGGTGGTAAAAGGCAATCTTTGATTTAACACATTTACAGTGCATGGCTGGCATTTAGACTTTATCCTGTGGGAACCTGATGTGCTTCCACAGAACCCAGGGTCGGCTTAGATGACACAAAGCTGGCAAACTTAGGGGTCCCAAGTCCCAGGCTGTTGCTCCCACCCCACAATCTTCTCCTTTCTGTGAAAATACTAAATGGCTTTTTCATAGGAACTGTGCTGGGATTTGATTGACATCATCCCTAGACTAAAGCTGTGCATTTAAAGTGCTTTGTTGCTGATTTTTACAGGACAATGACTGTTACCTTTGGTTATGTATGGATTCTTAAATAAGAAAATTATTTCCGTGTTAACGTCCAATGAGAACTTGGACTTTGATCATAATCTTTTTAGAGTCCAAGGCTGTAACTTTATACATTATTACTTTTACCTATCTAACAGGCTGGAATGCATCAAAAGGATAAGAACCAACAAGAGCAGGAATAGCTTGTGGTTAAGATGCTGATTCAGTTGGGAGATGTGATCTTGGCAAATTCTCCTCATCAGCTCTGTGCCATAGCTTTCTGCTTCTAAAACAGAAATTAAAATCCTGCTTTTTTTTCTTCTTGCCTTTTGTCTAAATTGTAAGCATTGGGGAGAGTGCATATGTGCAACACCTTGTACAGTAGTGCTTCTTGTTACAACCATAACATTTAATCAATAAAAATAAGCCTTGTGCTTCTTTGATTAATGAAATGCTGAATGTCTCACTAGTCTGAGCCAGAGAGCAACATGTATTTCAGATGACCTTTATCTGGAAAGAGTGGGAGATCACTGTCCTTGCTTTCAGTTGCAGAGCATGAAGCCAGTAATGCAAATTTTTAGGCTCTTGGCATGCAAATTAACAAAAGAGGTGGCAGTACACATGTCTTTTCAAAGCTCAAAGCATCACATGTGCACAGGAAAAAAAAAAAAGGTTACACTTCTGTAGTTCTCTACAGTCAAGCATTCTTTCAAAGAGAAAATCCATCACTTTGAAGAATTTACAGAAGAAAACCTCCACAGCAACTAAAGCTGCAGGCAAGCGAGTGAATGCAACTGCTGAGAAAAATAAATAAGGGCCTTTACAGCAGTCCCATTGAATTGAAATTTTCCTTTATCACAGACTAGGCCGTTCTAATCTTCTTTTCTACCTCTAGCCACATATTTTAAAAGAAGATTTTTCTAAACATAAAAATGTTACAGTAGAGGCAGAGTTTCTAAGAAATGTATTACAAACCATCTATTACCATACTAAAACACCACCTGAATTTGCCAAAGAACCAGTTTGGCTTAGTTCCTCATTCCTGTTGTCCGCACGAGAAATATTGGTATAAAAAAATGGCAGTTGGTTCACACATTGACAGAAATGTAATCTTCCACGGGAGCTGGCAGTCAGCAAGTCCCTTAAAATGCTTGAAAAGGCCTTGGAACACGGGCCAGACTGAGAGTCACAGCCAAGAAGCTTTCTGCAAGACACATTGTCCCCAAAGGTCCCAAGAGCCACAGCAGCCCAGGTGTTTGTGACATCTTGTTTTTCCAGGTAAGCTTAAAGAAAACTTCAGGCATACTAAGTTCATAGGTTACTTTTTACAGAGGCCACATACTTTGACATGTAAAGTACAGAACTAAAGAAATGGTCTAAATGAGATGTAAATTTTATTTACTGGTAGATTTTATTTACTGTAAATTTTATTTACTGGCCTGAAAGTTCTGATGAAGTGAGCTTTGAGGATAAAGCAGAAAGCAGCGCAAGACTGTAGCCATAATTTTCTTTAGGGTTGAATTGAACTTTCTCTGCTCAGGTATGAGGTCACAGAAGGAGTCACACACAGGACAAAGTAGTAAGTGTAAAGAGCAAATGAGGAAAATGCCTTGAAAAGCTGCGCTGGTGATATTCCTATCTAGGATAGGAAGGGTGAAAGCCGATGATGCTTCTGAATATATGCTCCCATGGAACAGGAACCACTCTTCGCTGGTCTCTGGTGGATGGCAGGAGCTACTCTTGGTTCCTTGGGCTGTAGTCAGAGCAGGCGGTGAAGTGTGACCAGCTGACTGCCCTCCGAAATCAACAGTTCCCCAACATTATCCTACTTCTGTGGCCTCCAGCCAGCCCAGACTTGGACAGTAACGTTCTGCTCAGAACACAGTGTGTTACAGCACTCCCACTACAAAAAGTGCATTTCAGTTTGGGGCCAAATCTTTGGATATAAACCCTCCTTTATTTTGCGTCTGTGATAAAATTTGCTAGCACTCCTTCTGCTCCGCCACAGAAGATGCGTGGGCCAGGCAGGGTGACCAAGGCTGCTGGGCCAGAAAATCGAGTTGGACCAAAGCTGGCATCTGCTGAACCTTCTGGAGTGCAGCTACTTGTAATTTCCAGAAATGGTGTTGAGCTTCCTAAATGGCTCTGCGAGGAGTGAACTTACACCCAGCCTGGCTTATTAGCTCTGGCTTGTTAAAGCCTGCGAGGCTCTGGAGCAGCTGGCCCAGCTCCAAGCAATGCAAGGATCTGCACTAACGAGAGGGTGATACCACGTTTACAGTAGTTTTTTTGAATACACACCTAATCAAGACGCGTTCAGTACCAACAATATATTACAGCAATAGTGCTGTGCGACCAACACAGCCATGTGGTATCCCTCGGGCGGCATGCCCCGGACCTGTGCACAGGGACGGGATGTGGGACAGCGGGCTAGGCTGGGCTGGGCTGGGCTGGGCTGGGCTGGCCAGACGAGGGACATGACATGCTATGTCCAAAAGCCTGCCCGCAGCGCTCTGCGGCCTCGAAGGGTTTCTTTGGGCAGGTGACGCGGGAGAGCCGAAGGGGCAGGTGGCCGGGGGTGGCGGCCGCTGCCTCCTGCCGCCCCTCATACCCGCTCCCGCCTGGAGTGCGGCCTCCGCCGCCTCGCCCGGCCGCATCCCGCCTTCCATTGGCGTGGCGGCCCCACGTGGGAGCCCCCGCGCTGGGCGGCGCCGCGGGGAGGGCGGGAGGGAAGGAGGGAGGGGGCTCGGCGAAGGGCGGGCGCTCGTTGTCCTGGCGACGCCAGAGTGAGTTGTGGCGGCGGCGCGGAGCGGCGACGCTGGAGCCGGAGCCG
>VZRH01005870.1:812956-827478 GCA_013397555.1 Urocynchramus pylzowi | reverse complement strand
GGCGGTGCGGACTCGGCGCCGGGGTCGCTCCCTCAGCGCGGTCTGGCGGGGTGGGCGCGGGCGGGGCTGGCCACCGGGCGGGTCGTGCTGCTGCCCTCTGTGATTATTTGTACATTATTGCTGTTATTTTATCTGTCGCTGTGTGCCGGGCAGAGGGGCGCCCGCCCCGCAGCCCACCCCGGGCGGAGGCGGCTGGGGTGTCCCCAGACCCGCGGGGTTTTGTCTGGCACCTCACACTGCCGCGGGACTCGCAGGCTGCCGGGCTTCTGTTCCCCGTGTGAAAAAAAGAACTTGTGGATTTGGTTGCTTGCTTCTTCCCGAAACACGGACAGTTGCGGGGATTAAAAATTCCTGCTGTTGCGCGATTGTTTACATTTTAATAAGAAAACCCCCCAAAGTTGTGTTAATTCGCGTTACTTTGAATGGAAGACGCCCAGGCGGCGTCCTTGAGGATGCGGGTATCCAGCGAGGTGTTTCTGAGCGACGTTCTGTGGAGGTGGAGACCTTTTTGGGACTCTGTGTTGAGCATGGACCCTGGTAGGACGTACCCGGGTGGAGCCCTTGTGGCTTAAATTTAAGAATATCAACTCACCTGTGGTTCATTGAGACTGTTAATGTGTTTAAGCCGTAGTCAGGTGTAGGCTCTGAGCTCTTAGAGCTGTTTATTCAGGGAGGATGTTCAGTCGTAGCCCAGCTGGGTCGAGAGCTCGACTAAGGGCTTTGCATGTTGCTGTGATGGGAGAATGGGGTAACACCGATTTTGGGTCACTTGGGTTTTTTGTTGGTTTCAATGTCTCTGACTGTGTGGCGATTGCCCCAGTAAACCTTACCTTTTTTTCTTCTTGAAGTTTTTATTTTGTATTTAATGCTAATCAATTGGCATTACATTAAATTTGTTAATAAATCCATTTCCACAGTCAGATATACACAGAGATTAAAAAGTGAGGCTTATTTTTACTGGAGGTAGTTAGAATAAACTTAAGTCTAGATATTCAAAAATGTTTTGGTTTGTGGCTGACTTGAAATGCTTCTTTAAGCCTCAGGATGCATTTTTTCCTCCTGTTAATATATATTTTTTTAATATATGAAGCGTCATGTAGCTAACTTGGGCAGTGACGCTAAATACCTATAATGCATGGTCTTAGGTTGCCGGCATGTACTAAGTACTACATACAAATAGCCCTAGAGAGGCTGTTTCCATGATGGTTAAAGCTGGAACATTGAATGCACAGGAACTTCCAGAGACTGCACTTCTTCTTCTTTTTTTTTTTCCCCCCCCTAGTTGAGGGGACCTTTCATGTTGTCCTTAGTTGCACTGGTTATGTCATGCTATTCCAGCATGGCATTACACGATGTGACTGATGCAGTCTCATGTGTCACATCACAGTGAAATCACTGGAGGGGAAAAGTTTTCCTGGGTGGGACTTAAGGATATTTATAAAATTTGGAGGTTTTTTTTGCTTGTGATATTTGTTGCCAGGGTCGGAGGCCATGTATTGCCTTCAAGGTACCTGATAGTTCTGTGGCTATTGGCAGATTTGAAATCACAGATCAGGAGGAGATTCTGGTTCAAAATGGAATTGGAAACCTCCGTCTCTCTGTAAAATGGGTTAGATGTGTTTTTAGATTACTTTCAAATGGCAAAGCATTGCTGCAATCAACTGTGTTCTTTCCTGTGCTCTTTAGAAGAAAGAGAACTGGCTTAATGACCTACTGCTTCATGGTGAGGAGCAGTGAGAGAGCATTTGAAGTGAGAGGCAAAAGCAGTATTTCTACCTGTTGTCTTGTCAAGATCTTTGCCTTGACATAACAAAGGGACGTCAGCATGCAGAACAAGCATTTCCACTGTGTTGTGAGAAATCTATTTTTTATGCTGTTTATCCTTCAGTGGTGGGATGTCTGATGATGCTCTTATTTATTAGTTCCTTTGTTACATAGGACACAGGTTTGGAATTTTTGGTGCTTACCAGGCTTGTAACAACATGCAGCTAAATATGTGCTCTTATACCATGCTCAGCTAAGGTGGCTGAAATTGATTTAATGTTTAGCCTTTTTAGTATGGAATTCAGTGTGGTAAATGTGTTTTTCCTGGTGCCTGCCTATTGAAGCCTGCTGATATTGATCCCACCTTACAAATTAACCCAGGAGATTCTTAGTCTCTTGTAGCAAACTTGAGCTTCTCAGTACAAAAAGAACAGCATTTTAAGCTGGTTGACCTGTTAAGCTGTGATTTCAGGCTCTGCTCAGCTTTCCTTCCCAAGCAATAATAGAACCTGTTTGTTCCTGCATTATCGTGCTCAGGATTTTGGGAGGTGGCACTCATTAACTTTACAGACTGTGGAGAAAGATCCTTGGGTAGGAGACCCCAGAAGAATAATGGATTTGGCTTCAGATCTGGGACTCTGAAGCCTGGAAAGCTGAGTTTTGAGTTGATCTTTGCAACCTTCAGTCAGTGTTGTGGCAGTAGGTTCAGCTCTGATGTACAATATTGTCATTCTGGGCTGGTTTTATGCAAGGAGCCCCAAAGGCAAGGTAACACTCTAAACAGGCATCAAAGCATTTTGAGTAGCTTGGATGAGGAGTGTAGTATGTTCAAAACATGTAATTATTGTATCAGTTCTGACTTGCGGCTCCTGGTGGTGGACAAAGAACATCAGTAGCTATGTTTTCTTTCAAGCTGGTAAAAACTGCTTTTTTTTCTCCCCCTCTTCTAGGTATTTGTTTGAATACATAGAAGAAGATGACAAGTGTGCATGGATGATTTTACGTAATTAACACCTGCTAGATTTGCAAAAGGCAATTATCACTGCGAAGTGTTTACATTGATTTATGGGAGGAAGGCGGCCCATGAGAGGGATGCTGATAATATCAACACAGTGGATTAAATGCACATTTACACCTTTATTGACATATAAATTATCTGTGCCAGGAATGCACTGAAAAGGCTGCTGATGGAGCAGTAATGTGGCACAAACTGCTGGGTTTGGATTCAGCTCTGTCATCCTTCTGTAAGGCACTTACATGGAAACCTTCGTCTGAGCTACTATAGGATATAGAGGCTCACAGAATGGCTGCTTGTTAGGATAATGAGCAGTGATGGCAAACAGGAATTTAGAAGAATGATAAAAGACAATGCACGAGGTTTGAAGGAATTGTCTTGCCTTTTTTTAAATTTTTGTTGTTTATACTATGGATTTTTAGAAAAAGCTTAAAGAGGCTGGAAGAGTCTTTGTAGCAGGGAAATGGAATCTGGCTCTGAATCCAGCCAACATCAGAAAAGAAAGATTGTGACACATGGACTGGAAGATCAAAAAAGGGTAAGTGACAAAGAAAGTGAGTGGGAACACTTTCTGCTTAAATTACTGAAGGAGATGCAAGTGGCAGAATAGCTCCACATAATGTTTTTATCACTTGCTGCTCACTATGCTCAGCCAGCTGTAGATGTCTTGATTATATGTTTTAGAAAATGTTTGTCTTTCTCTTCTTCCAATGTATGGAGCAAAGAGCTGAGGGAAGGGGAAATTGGGATATGAGTGATAGAAGGGAAAAATCTCTAGAATTCTGGCTGTTTGTTGATGAAGACCCATACAGTGCAAATGAAGTATACTGACTCTTACTGCGTCTGGTCAGATTATTGATTTGTTGTAAGTTTAGCTTCTTTTTTCCTGTTGATATCATTAGTGGAGTGGTTAGAAAAATGCTTTCTTGGTGTTTGATGTTTTCATTTGCTGAGAGTGTTGCGCACTTGTCAGTGTCCTCATTGTCCTGGTGGAACTGTTTGCATTTTGCTGTAGTTGCCAGGTGTAATTTTGGATTGAATCAAAATGTACAATGGAATGTGCTTAATGTCAGCCCTTATTTTGCACAAGTGCTTTGTGGCAGCTCTGTGTGTCAGGGTGGTGTTGAGTTATCCCATCCTAATGGGTTGGTGCACTAAATTGACCTAAGTGAAGTCCTTATCTCAGACAAAACTGTAGCTTGTGAACAACTGGGACTCCAGAGTTGTTTGGTTGGCACCAGTCAGGCACACTGCAACTTGACATGTTTCTGCTGTATAAATCATTGATGTCGTCCTCCACGCAGAATTGATGGGGAATAGAAAATGCCGTGTTCAGCTCTCTGTGGAGTGCTCCTTTCCCCTGTATGATTTTTATTTCAGTTGAAAACTCAGTTAGGAAAAAAAAAAATAAAAAATTGACCGTCAGCTATTATTTTGCTGTTCAACAGCACTGTCTAATTTCAGGGAGAGGGAGGTTTGTGTCACAGTTTCATCAGGTCTGCTGAAGAATAAAAGTGGTTTCTCTGTCACCCCATTAGAAATCTAAGCAGCCTGGAAAACTTTCAGAAATTGGATAAAATGCAGCTGCTTCATTGGAGAGAAATGGCATTTGGGGAACAAAATAAAACTCCTGAATGTATCTTAATTGCACCAAACATGATCTATTAACTGACAAGCTGCCAAGGTCTTCCTTCTACTTTTTTCAAGGAAGCATTTTGGGACTGAAGTAAATCAATAAGGGTTGAAACAAAATCCATCTATTGACTTAATTTCTGGAGGCTGCTAGAACACTTTTTCTCCCCCTCCTGAAGTGTACAACATTATCCTGCATTTGGGGTGTGATGGGAAAAACATTTGTGACCTGTGACACCAAAGTATGCTGTAATTGTTTTGATGCACCAAAATTAATATGCAATTATGTCTGTTTCTCCTTGCTGATAGGTATGGGAGCCTACATCTCCCATCTGCTCCTGGCTCTGGGTGTTTGGTGCACATGTAGCACAGGGCCTCTGAATGTATAATATAACCCCAAGTGAGGCTCAGTGGCAGCTGGGATAACATCAATTGGTCATGCTTTGCTGATGTTCATTTTAACTTGAACTCTAGCCGTCATGGAGATTATTAAATTTATAATAATATATGTAAGATCCATTTTAATGACTCTGCATGCTTGGGTGATCTCTCTCACTTCTGTTTGCAAAACAAGTCTTAATAGAGTATTACATTTCATTTCCTATAGAATTTTTCAGGGAAAGGTTACTGATGAGAGCTTTGCTTAGATTTCTGCTTACTGGGAAAAATCAGTTTGGAATAATAATAATGTTGATGCAACTCAGTTGTTGTTATTATGGAGTTGAATAGTAATGTAAACTTTAGTGTTTCTAAGCTCAAAGTTCTTAGATTTCTGATAGGGAAAGGTGTATGTGTGATCAAAGGCCACTAAAATTAATCATCAATAAACACTTTTTTGTTTTTGAAAATGAGGCTTTTGCTAAGAAATAAGACCAAGCTCATTTTTAATCTGGTGAGTGCATTATCCTCTTTATCACCGTATATTTTATGGACATAAAGTCAACCATTGTTTAGTGTTTCTGAAGCAGTAAGAGATCTGTCTGTGTATGTACACCCCTCGATGATGGATCTGGCTTGTCTTTCCCAAGTAGAGTATAGAACACTACCTCTCCATTTGTGGTGTAGGAATAAAGCTTAGTTTCCTGTTTGTTTGGGTTTTTTTAAGTGTATTTTTAAACATCAACTTAGTACCTATATTGATTAAAGCAAGACAAGATTTAGTACTTGTGCTTATTTTTTTAGAGGGATGGGGTTTTGCTTTTTATGTGTTGGCTGATCTTCAAGAACTGGGCTGCCTCTGACTTTGCTGAAATCAGCCAAAGCAGGTTCTTTTCACTCATCACAGCTTCCCAGGCTGACTTTAAGAGGACTCATATTAATCTTTGGGATAGCAATTCAGCCATCTACATATCTTAAGTTGGCTCTAGTGGGAATTACATGGCTAAATTCCATGTAACTGTTAATGTACAAGTGAAGAATTTGATCAGGTTTAACAAGCGTGTAAGCTGACCATCTGAAGGTAGCAGGATTACCAACATGAATACTAATGTGAATAGTGAGCAGGCTTTATGCCAGGATATGACCTTGGCAACAGAGTCTTTAAGTATAAGAGTAATATAGGTGATGCTACAGACCTTTTGTCTGTAAAGTTTGTATGTAGAGTATTGTTTTGATATAAAATGGATGATTGCTCATGAGCAGTGAATTCAGATATTTACTTTTTTTTTGAAGAAGAAGAAGAGATGTAAGGTAAAAATGGCTGCTAAAATAATCTAGTTAGGTGCATTTTCATGTCCTGTGTTATGAAAAATTTAGTGCTGCCCTGTGTTCTGATTAAATGCATTTTCTTCTGATGATTAAAATGAAATATTTCTTCAGTTGATTTCCATCCTTCATTCCTCCTTCTTCTCTGACTTTTCATTCAGGTCCATAGCTCTAAGTTGGTGGGACATCCTAAAGAAATGTGTATGTGCAATAGTGACAGAAGTGTCTTCTGCTCTGCCTGACTGAACCCTCTTTGACTGAATGATGAGTAAAATGGAATTGTGAAATGCATTCAGACTCTGGAAGGATCTCTGTAAATGTGGATTTTATGCTTAGATGTGTTCTCTTGTCTAACTAAACAATTGTCTCTGCTTGACTTGTGATTTTAATTTTTTATTAGAGATTTATTTGCTCTTACCTGGTGTACTGGGCTGGTCTGTTTTAGGAAGGACTGTGTTTTGTTTTCAGCAGCACAGAAAGTAGCGTGGTAGTACACTACCTCAAAGGCTTATAGGTGGTTGGTTGCTTTTGTGTGTGGGCTAAGGGGCATTTTTGGCTGTAAAAAAATTGTCACCCTGGACTTGGAAATATCAGTTCAAGCTCTCTGGGCATGCTGCCACAGAGGCAGAGTGCATCTGCTGCTGGACCTTGTAAAGCCAAACTGATGGTGGTCTTCTAGTATTTTTTTTTCCCCTTTTGCTACTTGATAGTAAACATCCTCAGCTCTTTTTTTATTTTCTTTTCTTTAGTTATTTTTATTTTGAATGAGGAACGTGTGAGCTGCAGTTTTACAGTGTTACAAGCAGACTAACACTGTTTTCAGGGGGCGTCTTTTTCTCTTGACTTGTTTTTGTTGGAGCAGTCGTTGTGATACCCATGACTGAAGCCATATGCTTTAGCTTTCTCCTGGGTTTGTGTGTTTCCTGCCTTATTATTGATAAACTTCCCATTTGCTTGAGGATGCTCTGCCTTTATATCAAGGTCAGTTTAAAGAACATAAATAGTCTATTGACCTGCTTATACTGAGGGCTTGTTTTGTTTAAAGCAGGGTAATGGTGGCTGAGTACTGTGTTTATTAGCAGAATTTTGTGCTGAAACATTACTGCAGTTGGGTGCTGTGCTGCTGAGCTGGTGTGGAACCACTTATAAATTGCAGCAAGCTGTGTTGTGGTGGTTTGATAATTTAACTAACTGGGCTTTTATGGAAATATGCATCCACTGAGCGGGAGAACTGAGAAAATGTCAGCTTCTACTTCGTTTTTCATACTTAAAACCTTCTGTAAACATAACAATTTCTGTAGAATTTTAGTTTGTGACTGAATTTTATATTTTTATTACAGTAGTTAAGATTGTTAATAAATTTACTTTAAACCTTATAGAATCATATTTGGGAGATTTTAGTTACATGGATGTGCCTTGGTGGTGTGTTCAGGGCTTGGCTTCTGCTTTAAGGTCATAAATTTCCTGCTCTTAAAGATGCTTCTGTAACCCTTTTCGTGGGTGTGTTGTCTGTCACAATTTTAAACCACTCTTCACTGAGAAATTGGCTCAAAGAAACAGGTAGTTGTGTTTGTTTTAGTGATGCAGATTTTCACCTTAATGGTTGCTACAAGGTATTTTCTTCTTCTATTTTATCTGGAACTTCTTTCTACAATGGTTTTAATGAGAGAGTCATAGAAGTGTGATTTGGTATTGCCAGCCCTGTCCCAGTCAGACCCTGGTCATGAAGAAATTTTCTGTATTGCCAAAAATGTTTATTTAATATAAACAAAGGATCTTGCTTATTCAGCTGATGTCTCTTGTGATGTTTGTCTAGTTAAAGGAATTTGTGAACTTTTTAAGATTAAAGGGTGATTTTTCTCCAACTTGTATAAGTTTGTGTTAGGATGTGATACAAAGGATCTGTGGTGATGTCAACCAATCAAAGATTAGACTGCAAGTGGTGGATTTCATGTGCCTGAGGACTCTCTGGCATAGTCTCCACTAGAACTGACTTGTGTAATTCTGTCAGTCTTTCATCTCTTTGCCCTGACCTTTCTCCATGTGTGTGTTACTGTGCAGTGAAAAAAGCTCCTGTGTGATTTCTTGAGGACTTAGGCTTGGCCACATTTTTGAGCTTTACCTCCGTTTTGTAAAGTGAGTAGACTATATGTGGCACAGGTACATATGCTATTTCTCTTCCTCGTGCCAAGTGAAGTTCATTATCTCAAAAATAACCTGGGTGAGGAGTTTCAGCTGAAGTTCCAAGAATGTGGAAGAAATACCCATGTGCAAGCAGGTGGCTTAAGCCATGCAGGACAATCATGGCTTTCCACATGAACTGTGGCTTAAAGCCTGTTTGTGAGGGAGGGAGTGAAGTTGATCAGGAGATGAAACCAAGGAGCTGATGAGATGCATAAACAACTGCTCCTGATGCTGTGGCTCTGAAATGATGGGAGAAATGGGAATGAAGCATTATGCTGCAAGGATAGGACTCTGGAAATCTCTGTGGAGAACATCTGTGACACCTTTTGCAAATTTGCTGATGGCATGCTTTGAGCAGGATGCCCAGTTTTGGATCTCTATCTTAACCAAAAATAGAGGATGGGAGTGATTTACAATATGCTTGGGAGAGCCTGAAATCCACCTTCCCTGACATGAACAATTATTCTTGAGGGTTTGTTCCAAAATTCTGGCACGCATGTCTCTGAAAATGCTTGCATGGTAGACAGATTACACAGCAGATAAGTGCAGATGCTGTTGTTAATAGAACAGTATAAAATCAGGCAGAAATTATTTCTGTTTGCTGAAATTGTTGTGAACAATATGGAAGAGTTGGTTATTTCTGGTCTGAAAGAAGTGAGGATCAGTGCTGATGAGGAATTTATATGGCACCCCTGAGTCTGCTCATGCCTGGAAGAACTTCCCTGCTTGCATTTGTGTGTATCTACATAGCATGTAGTTTTAAACTGGCTTTTTTCCCCCTCTTCTCTGATGGTAGATTAAGACTACTCTGGTGTGATCTGCTCATTCAAATCCTACAGCAGTGTCTGGTGTGCTGTACTGTCAGTGGCACTGATCAATAGCTGATCTTTCAGAGCTGGACAAAAACCCAGCAATATGATGATGCATCAGCTGCTTGCCTTGTGTGTAGGGAAGAAATCCAGCCCTTCTTTCAGCTGTTGCTGCTGACTACAGGCTTTAAAACCCTAAGACATTGTATATGATTATTGTTCTTATCTGGATGACTATGAGTATTAATGGTCATAAATTAGCTGGGATATTTCAAAATTTAGCCAGACATTTTGATTCTGTGGAAAATCTCCAGTCTGGGGTGGATTACATATTCTGTCTCTAGCTGGCTTCGGGGTGCCTTGTCTGGGGCCCTTGTGTGTGTGGGCTAAAGAGTAAAAGCTGGACATGATGCTGTAGCTGTGGCTCAGTGCATTAGTGAGCCTCTTACTCCAGTTTTCCACTTCCTGTGGTATAAAGGAGGATTTTATAGCTAAGATCCTAATGGCTTCATCAATCTAATTTCAAAGGTAATGAAACCAAAAGGCTCAAGCAGTAAATACAGGTAAGTGCTATGTAGTATAGGATGTATTCTTTGGAGTGTAAGAACACTTGTTTCAAAATAAAGTTAACTTCTGACATTAAAAAGGGTTGTAGGATGCTAAAGAGAACTCTCTGCTTAGTAAAAAAATTCTTCTGTTACTAGTTAGATTGTAAGAAAATTTACCCCCAATACCAGAGTGCTCCTGGAAATGGTTCTGCAGCTGTGAAATGCACTTTGTCTCTCATTCTCTTCTTTTACAGTGGTTTAGCAGAAGTTGCTGCATTTCCCTCATTCTTTCTGTGATTAAGATGTAGCAAACCCATGTGTTCTGTGCTATAGGATGCATTTCACCTGATGCACTGCTTCAGGAGCCAGCCCACTTCCCAGCCCTTACACATGGGAAAAGTCCAACGGAAATTATTATTGTGTCACATGACTCAGTGTTGTGGAAATCATTAAAATTAGAGGATTTTGAGGAAGCCGAGGCACATTCCTCGGCAGTCCCGTCCTGATTTTGTACATAGACCCCCAGCCAGCAATAAGTGTTGCAAAAATTAGTTCTGTGTCCTGTGCATTTAATAGGATAGGTGTCTCTGTCTGTTGCATAAAAGGTAGGAGAAGGTAAACACTAGAGATTGTTTTTAATTATTTTTGTAAAGCAAGTGTGACTTTCAGATAATATACATTCTAACTCATTAGCGTGTAGTTTCCTGCACACCTCCTTAGAAAAATGTTCATTATTATGCAAATGGCTACCCTCTGGCTTTGAAGTAATTGTCACTTGGAATAATGTGTGGGCCATGGTATAAAATACTTCAAAACCTAGATAGCTGGGAAATTCAGATTGAACAGTCAGACATTGCCTCTCGTTATGTCTGTGCCCGGAAGCAAATTTGATATCCCTGAGGTCTGCTATCTATTGTGATATTCCTGGTGAAGGGAGTGGTAGGAAAGGGAATGGGGAAAAAGAGGAAGGAGTGTACAGGAAATAGTCTCTGTGATAATTCAGACTTCTTTACTAATTTTAGGACATATTACAAAGCTTGGAGTCTTCCAGACTCAAGGGTCTTCCAGAAAGGGAGGCATTAGGGAGAGACAGACATGCATTTGTCAGTATTTATTTTTGGACACTCAGTGTTAGGGGTTTTTCTGGTTGATTGTAGTTTAGTTTGACAGATGTGGTATAGATTTATTTATGCTTGCACACTGCAGCAATTCATAACTTTAAGAAGCTAATATTAGTGACATCTTCCAGTAGCAGCAAAGCTCTAGTATATTCTTTAACAAAGAAATTAGGTTTCTCTGTTAAGGTGTAGATCCAGTACAACAGACATCTTTAAGCATATTTAAATATGCTTATACTGCACCATATATACTGGTGCAGTGCAGATGAAGAAATTCTTTGTGAGTGTTACAAATGTGTATTTCTTAGGTAATCCTGCTTGAAAAGCATCATATGTCTGTGTTTGTATTCATTTTCATGTGTTGCTTTCAAAGGATTGTTAAGAGGAATACTTAAAATGTGACAGAACCTGGCGGGAAAATAGGTGTGTTACAGATGAAAATGGATATTTTCTTCTAAAATTGTTTAAGGTCATATTGATCTAACTCTAAAATAACTGGTAGGAGGCTGCTGGACTAAGTGAACTTATTCTCCAAGCTGAATTCCCTTTGTAATGCGGTCCCTTTTATTGTTTTCTAGATCAAGTCACAATTTCCCTGTGCACAGGAGGACTGGAGGGGATAATCCATCTGAGTTTCTAGCCTTTTCTTGCACAACCCCTTTTGCCAGTCAGTGCACTCGCTGTTTCTGCTCTTTATCTGGCAATGCAGGGTAACCCAGAGAAAGGATGTGACAGTGACCCATGGTCCCTGTGCACAGCATTATGGGGAGATGGGGCCAGTGCAGATACCTCAACCTTTCTCCAGCTGCTCAGGAATCTACTGCAGCTTCTGATGGGAACCAGACTCATTTTTGGGAGACTGAGAGACTCTTGCAACATTCCTGTGGAAGTAAAAGGCAGTGAGAGGGTGGACGTGATTTTGTGGTAGAGTGAAAAAACATCTTGCCCTTTTTGTGGTAGAATTATAAAAATCCCCTCTTTGCAGAAGGCTGTCATTCATCCTTTAGAAAGAAATGATCTGGCTTACAAATTAGCTTGTCCTTGCAGCATTAGGGAAAAAATAGCATGGTATTGAAGACTGATTCCTTTTCTTGCTAACAGATTATGATGCGTGGATGTCTCTTGAGGCTATCGCACATTGATAGTAATAAATATGTACTCAGACTTGCTTAGCTATATTTCAAGTATTCTGCACTAAAAAAAGGAGTTGTATTCAAGGGAGCTGAGGGGCAAGAGAGTAGCTTCTGACATCTGATAACAGCTGAGAAATCGATAGAGACAAGGTAGGCTTGTTATGAAAAACGTCACTTATAGGTGGAAAATGAGGATTCAACGTGCTGCAAGCATTTAGCTTGCAGTTTATTTTCTAAAGTCTTTCAGTTCTTCACTGTGATGACAGCAGTGACTATCAGATCCTCAGTAACTTGGAGGATTTGTTTTGGATAAACAACATACATCCGATATGACTACTCCAAAAATGTAACAAGGCAGATGGAATTGCCTGTGTTATTTCACTGTCTCTCTCTGAAGTCTCCTAATTCAGATGCCTTGTTTTCTTCATTGATGTTTGCTGTATCATGTCAAACAAGGTAATGAATTTTTAAAATGTCGCCAATTTAGTACTGTGATACTCCAATTTTTTAAGTAAATCCTGTGAACACAGTAGGAATGATAGCGGTTAGAAGCTGGAGAGATCACAGAATTGCAAGGCTTAGGGTAAGGAAAGTTGGATTGTAGTAAAATTTTTTTGTGATATGAGCATGAACTGGACCTCAGTTGTTCTGTTATTGCTCCATTGGTTCATAACATGAATGTTAAACTGATCAAACAAAAACTAGATGGTGCTAATTTAATCATTGAAAGTGTGCCCTTCCCATATCAGCCTTGATCAAAATCAACATAAGATATTAGAAATTAATGAAATTTGCATCAGCCATCTCTTAATTGCATAATGTTTGAGCTTTAATATTATTTAGGCTGATAGCTCACGTCCTGTGAATGGGAAGATGACCACAAAACACCAGAAGAGATCTTTATTTCAAAGATTTAATTTTTGCAGGTTTTAAATACTGCACTCCATTGATGTGAAACTCATATTAATCTTATGTGCTGGGTTGTTGTTGTTGTTGTCTCTTTAATTTGCCTTCCAAACTGGCATAATTTGGATTAATATGCTGACTGCTGGAGCTCAGGCTTGGCAATAGGAGTAGCCTGTCTTCAAACTCCTTTTCCTTTAAGATGCTTGACTAAATAAAAGGAAGATTAGTTATAGTGTGTATGTGTCAGGGCTGGAATAAAATATTCATAAATATTTATCAGGTGGGGAAAATGAATACATGGGTGCATCCTTATAGAACTCAGATGACATAGCATAATAGACCAGCTGGCAGAGGATGAAAGGTGAGTGTGGGGGAGTTTTTTCACCTTGTGTAAACTATGGAGTAACCTGAAGTGCAGCACAGCACATCAAAATGCCAAAATAGGTGGAAGCATGTACAGGCAAGGGCCTTTCTGGATAGGCAGATGCTTGCTTTCCTAAGAGCCTGGAACTTGGAATTGATGGTGGGTGGTCTAATGCCATGCACTGTGTTTACAGTGGCTGGGTGTGAAGTCAACGTGTCTAATGCTTTGACGAAATCACAATGAGAAAGAAGACACGTACTGAGTGGCATTAACAGGAAATCCGGATTTTTAACATACGTTGTGATCAATAATGGCATAAACACAATGTTTTTAGTCTTCTGTAGTCTTCTGTAGGTAATATATTTTTGGCTTCTATATGTAGCTGTTGGATTTTTCCATGCATGTAAGTATATCTCTTCATAGAGGAGAATGTTAGCTTCCAATTGCCAATTGTAAATAATAGCAGGAAAGGTGGAGCTCTGTGGTTCAGGAGGGGACTGTGTGAAGTGCTGAGGTGTGAAAGAAAATCCTCCCTCTCTGGTTCTCTAGGTTGTTTTGGCATGACCTGGACTGGGAAGTGCTGCAGCTGGGTGGTGATAATTGGCCCAGCCTGGGTATGTTCCAATAGCAAGAAGCATCTCTGGAGCTTTACTAAAAAGTTCAACCAAAAGAACCCTTCAGAATCTGAGTGTGTCACATGGGTTGGAATGATCTGTCTGCCACTGTCCTGCTGCTGCTGCAGCTTCACATTTCAAGGGCTGACTTGTTTCGGTGACCCCTTCAGTGCTGCCCTACGCAGATGAGAATATCTGAGACACACAGCTCCCACTATTGGATTCCTCTTGGATTAAGCTAATTTTCTTGGATTTTTTTTTTTTTTCCTTTTGGAGTTGGGCATAATTTACAAATTAATCCAGCTGTCACATGGTCCTGTGTGGCTTTTAGGCAGTGTAGCTCCAAGGTCTTTGGCTGATCTTTGGGACAATAGAAGAGTGATGAAGGATGGGAAGCTGGAGGAGAACTGGCTTGTTCTTGCAGTGCTGGTTTTGTTTTTTATTTGGGGTTTTTGCTGCTGTTAGTAAAACAGAAGTTGGAAATGGATAATCTTGATAAATGATGAGAAATACTTCTTCGAGTCTTGCAGGAAAGAACACAAGACCCATGGAAAGCAAGTATGATGCAAGCATTCACCTCATATGAGGAAATCTGCTTCAAAATTGAAGGGTCCTTATTTCTAAACAACAAAAACCCCCTAAACAAACAAAAAAATACCTCTTACAAGCCACAACAAAACTGCAATACTCTGCAGACTGTAAATGACTGTATTGCTCCATTCATAGTAGCT
>VZRH01005870.1:789362-804533 GCA_013397555.1 Urocynchramus pylzowi | reverse complement strand
AAAAAAAAAAAAAAAGTAGATTCCCATTTGAAAAGATGGGGAAACCTGGAAGGAAATGGCAACAATCACAGTGTGGGTGACTTGTTCTGGCACACATTTTCTTGTGAAGCTTGTTATCTGTAATATTGACTCACTGCTTATGCAAGGGTCTGTCTGGTATTTAAGGGGAGGTCCAGAGGCTCTTCTAATTTTTATTTTTTTTTTGGATTGGTATGCATGAGTCATTTATTTGATTACCACTGCAGTTTTAGGTGCATGTGTTTGTAGTGTTACTTACAGTACCTGTAGTAGCTCTGCACTTAACTTCAGCCCCCAGCAAGGACTAACACTTTGTCTTGCCCATTCTGGGAAGAATTTCCTGTTTTTGGGGGAAAATAAGAAACCAGTTCCTTCCTGGATGTCTCTTTTAGATGAGACTACTACTTTTCAGAGAGCTAACCCTATAAATGGGGTTGTGGAACAGGGATTAACCTTGTAGGTAATGGAAAAGTCCAAGTTTTATCTACAATTTTATCTTTCTTCTGTGAGTGAGTGTCCCAGTCTGAACTACGCTAGTGCATCTGTTGTGTGCTTAATATTCTTTCCAGTATGGGCTGAATGATGAATTTGGGAAACCTTTAGCATTTCTCTTTGTACAGCAATGATTTAAAGTAGGGTAAGTGCTCTACTTCTGTGTTTTCATTCTTAAGAAAAATTGTGCTTCTGTCTAGCATCACTCCAAATGTGCCCCCCAGCTTGATATGCTGAGCATGACACCATGTGGTCCCTTGGGTCAGCTGGGATCAGCTGTCCCACCTGTTTCCCTTCGCAACTTTTTGTGTAACCCCAGCCTGCTTTGCTGTTGGAGTGGCAGGAGGAGCAGGAAGAACTTGACTCTGTGCAAATACTGCTCAGCAGCAACTCAAACATCCCTGTATTATCAGCACTGTTCCCAGCACAAATTCAAACCATACCTACATATCAGCTGCTGTGAAGAAAATTAACTCTACTCCAGAGAAAACCAGCTCAGATATCCTGAGGTCCTTTGTTTAGTGAGTTTTCCCAGCTATGCCTCTGCAGTAGGGCTTATCTGTGTGTTAGTTCCTGAATGTGAAATGAACAGTCCTTTGTGTAAACACAAATAGATAAAATTATATCACTCAGAACAGCTAGTTCCATGTAGTGAGTTACATCTAAAATGTAGAATGACTGATTAAGGAGAAAATAAGTTGGAAGATGTTAGCAATAGCTTGTGAATAAAAATGTTAACACTATAGGTGTCAGGGAAGGACTGTAAATAATTAGTTGTTTTGGAGCTAGAGATTAAGATAAGAAGGGACTGGAAACAAGGGCTGTAATACTGGAAATACATAGTCCTGCTGCATTCTGTTTAATTAACCCTGCTGTGAGATGATCACAGCCGGTCAAGGGGCCGTAGTGTTGACATTGCAAAAATGTGAATGAAGGAACCCCTTTCCCACCACAGAACAGCTTCTCCCACTCTTTTTTCTACACCTTCCCCATCATTCCCAAATAATCTTAAAGCAGTCAGTGTAAATTAGCATTGTTTTGGGAAATACATTTCTCAAAGATATTTCATACTTTTAATTTCCGCCTGGGCTGTGATGAGGCAGGTGAATGAATGGCTGCAAGTTCTCCAAATGCTGGTGCTTCCCCTTGGCCTTTACCATAGTCCTGGCCCTCAATTCTTGACAAAAGAGGAATCCTATTACATCTCGGCATGAAAAATCCTCAGGTGTTTGGAGGCTGGAGCCAGGTTGATGAGGATATGTGGTCAGAAGCTGGACTCAGCACTGGGGATACTCCAAATTAAGTTACCTGTATCTAACATGGAATTATGCAGTGTAGATGCACAGTGGACACCTGAGAGAGCATTTGAGACAGAGCAGTTCTGGTTAATACAGGGTTTTTTTTCTCCTGTTTATGTTGCATTAGCTTTGGTATTTCCTGTGTGTACACAGGTATTCACCACTGAACTGGGTATTTACAGTCCTGCAGAAATATTTATAAAGCACTTGAATTTATTGCTCTCTTAACAGCTTGGCACAAGCTCTAGGGAAGCACTGCTGCTGGGAGCAGTAGGCTCCCTCCTTTTGTGGGATTTAGTGAATCATTAAATGTCTCAAATTTATGTCCATTATATTAACAGAAATGAAAATAGCAGTAGTACCTGGCATAAAAAATTATTCTCTTTTTTGCCTGTTGGTGTCCTAAATAGCATTTCCCTGCTTCCCTGCTGTGTCAAGCAAAACAGCAATCCTGTACAAGAAATTACTCTCAATTTCCTTTCTCTAATTGCTGTCTCAGTGCTTACTGATTTGGTGGAAAGTGTGTGGGTCTTCCTAATCTTTTTTTGATGAAAATTTGGGGTTTTTTTTCCTCCTTTAGGAATTCATTTATTTTAGAAAGTAATGCTTAGCACTTTCAGAGCACTTAAAGGTGTTGTCTTTGGTCATGTCCGTGGTATTTCAAATGTTCTGGTTATATACTATTTGAAAAAGAGCAGCACCCTGACCTTCTGGGGGAAGAAATTGATCGAGAGCTAGGAAAGTCCCATGGCACTAATT
This sequence comes from Urocynchramus pylzowi, assembly GCA_013397555.1. Taxonomy (NCBI): domain Eukaryota; kingdom Metazoa; phylum Chordata; class Aves; order Passeriformes; family Fringillidae; genus Urocynchramus; species Urocynchramus pylzowi. The sequence goes on along the minus strand of VZRH01005870.1, from coordinate 801,966 downwards.
ATATCTGAGGTTATGTGGGGGTGGAGGTTAGACCAGTTTGCCTTTGCTTTGTGAACCCTGATTTGTTTAATTTTATATATACATATAATAAATAACTCAATTATCATTAACAAGGATTAAAAATGCTGTTAAAAAACCAGCCTCCTCTTTCTTTCCAGGGGTACTTGTAGGTGGCTTCTCTCTTTTCAAGGAGCCTGAAGCCAATTTATCTCAGAGCTCTCTGTCCCTGACCTTTCCTGCCCTGTTGTGTGCCATCCCCCCTCTGAAAACCTGAGCTGAGCAGCTTTGCTGGAGCAGCTGTCTGCACCCTCCTTTTGTGTTCTGCTGCCAGCTTGGATAACTCAGCGAGCTCCTCGGGAGGGCACGGGAACCTCTTGGTTTGAGCAGCAAAGGTTGCAACAACAGACCTGTGGTTTTTAAGCCCTGGCACTGCTTGTGGTGAAGCTCAGTCCCGCTCTGAGATCTTGCTGCAGGTGCAGATCTTGCTGCTCTGATGGTTGGGTTTGTGTTCTGTGGCATGAGGAGGGGACACAATCTCCAAGGAGAAACACCAGAGTCCTTGCTGGAAAAACACCTTGCAAGAAACAGAGCTTTGAGTTTGTTATTTGGCATCCATGAAATGCCCTTTAAAATCACCGTTTCCAAGTGATTTCAAGTGATTGCTTTTTTTGTAGGATTTTTATAGGGACTAATAGCTCAATTTGTTCTTTTTTGTTTTGCTGTCAAAAACTCCTAACTTGGAGCAGATTGGCTTGTGTTGTGATTTCTTCTGAGCCAGCTGGTCCTGTTAGGGCACTGAGGGAGGGAAACCTGGGAAAGGGAAATGAGGGCTGGGATATCAGGACTGCCTTTTTCTCAGGTCAAGTGAAGATTTTCTTATTAGGCAGAACTCTGAAAGAGACAGGCACTAGGTGCTGAAGTCAAATCTCTTTCAGGGACTTGCAGAAAGGATTGTACATCATAGGAGAACATCAAATACAAATCTTGTGTGTTGAGTGCCTGCAGTTAAGAAGTAGTGGGGTAACATTTTTAACAGATTCTGTGCTTAAAACTTCAATAAACATAGTTGGTGTCAATGCTACACCTTTATTCCACCTTAAGCCCAGCCAGAAAAAAGACTTTTCAAGTCCTTGTTTTAACCTTATAAACTATAGGCTTCCTGAGTAGTTTGTTTTGCATTAATTAACTCAATTTTTTAATGAGAAGTCTGAAGCAAAATGGAACTGAGTCATTATCAGTGTCACAGTGCAGTGTGATCAATGAGATGAATCAGCTGTGAGCAGGACACAGGCAAACAGTTGGTCTGAAAGGTAATTGTATAACAAAAATTGAGATACTTTTGTGTGTACAGGTGGAACAGCTGTAAATACTGCTTTGTTAATATTCCCAGTAGAATCTGAGGCACCTCAGAGCTGGGTGAGGAGAAAGAAAATGCAGTTGCTCTTTGTCATGGAGACAACTTCTGGGCTGCTGTGGGTTTTTTAGCCAATAAGCATATTATCTGTTTTTTCAGGGTTAAGGTTTTGAATTTCATATCATCAATCACTTTCTGAAGGTGTTTGAAATACATGTTGTGCTGTGATTAAACCAATCCTCAGCTGGAGGATGAGCACAATCCTCAGCATCGCTACTAAAATACATCACCTACAGAAAATCAAGGTCTTTTTGTAACCTAGGATGGAAATAGGTGATGTTATTTTGCTGTAGTAATACACTGCTTTTTCTTGCTTTACTCTGATAAATGGTGACTATGAAGTGACCTTTTTTTGTACCTTTTGAATACTAATCTTACTGAGATATATACTGCTTACTACATCAGTTCACTGTGTTGCATAAAACAAAACAAATCTAATTGTAGCAGAATCAATACTCCAGGAGTATGCAATTTTCTCTCTGGTTTTGGTTTGGTTTTTTAGTTTTGTTTTTTTTTTAAGGTGGTGTGGGGTTAGCACCTCTCCTCACACTACATTGCAGAGTGTTCTCCTCTGCTTTTCAGGATAAATTGAGCCAACTCCAAATAAGATCCTTCACATTAAAGTTTCTATAACACAGTTTTTGTATTGTGGGCTTTTTCCAATCCTAGGCTGACCTCTCTATTAATGTCTTTTTTAGGATGGCTTTTTTTTGTTTGTTCATTTGTGCTTTTGGGGTTGTTTTGTTTGGTTGGTTTTTTTGTTTTTTTGTTTTTTTTTTTTTTGTAGGGAAATTATTTATTCCCGTTTCTTGTGCTGGTAAAAGTATATGTGAGATTGCAGATTGTCTTGTGTAGCAACCAGGAATCAGTTGTGGATCATATACAAAACAATAAGGCTGTACTGCTCAAAATAATGTGAGTTCTCATTTTTTCCCTAGTTTTTTGTAGTGATCCTTTACCTTCAGAATAATTCTTGTCTGTAGAAGAAAGATGTGGGTTTGTTTGTTGTGTGGATTTTTAATTTCAAAATATTTTCACTCGGATTGGTTTTTCCCTTCAAAAGACAATTTTTGTGAAGTACACACTCTTGATTTAATTCCATGTAAAATGTACAGTCTTCTGTGGATAACAGAAAAGGATATATATTAAAAAAATCCAGCTCCTGAGATTCAAGTGCTTACCTTGACATCACTGAAGGCTGGAGGGAGATAAACACGGGTGACTTCATATGGCTCCCAATAAGGCAGGTGTCAGACTTTCTGTTCTTTCAGTGAAATTTGGTTTGCACTCCTGTTTTTTTAAAAAACCAAACCACACAACCCCCCAACAAACAGAAACCCTCAAGCACAAAACACCCAATCTGTGCCATTCTCTCTTAACTCTTTAGGTACTTCATTTTGGGAATGTGAAAAGAATTTTTTTTCATATATTAACTGCAGGACTAAATATTTACCAGGTCAAAGCATGGGCAGCAGTTGCTGCCTTAATTTTCTCAAAGGAATAGAAGTATTTTGCATTCAGTTCCATGCATGCACCATGTTTCTTTCTGAATTGACCATTGGCATGAATGTGAAAGTGAAGATGTAAGTTACAGGTATTCAGTGTATTCTTTGAGTTAATGGTATTTTAATTTTTTAGATGGTGATTCTTTGTTCACCAGGTGGAAATGCATTCATTTTTTTTCTTTCAAAAGTAAATATTGAAGAATTGGTAGACAAAATATAGTTAAGTAAGCTACTCCCTCTTTCTTCATCCCTGTTGTGGTGTAATCTGTTTTTTCTGTTGAAAGCACACTTAGTCTTATCTTCAGCCATTTCTAGAAGTGTAAGTACAAATGACACAGTTAGAAATCTCATGCCATAAACTTTATGGTTGGCTTTCAGTCTGTGGTAAGAACTGGTAAGAACTAGACAACTAGACTCACACATGTTTGAATCAGGAGGAAAAAAAAAAAAAAAAAAGGAGACAAAACTGCCCTAACAGCTATTGTTTACTGATTAGTGGCTTCTAAAGTGAAAACTTCATTATCAGTAATGATAGCTGCCAAAAAACTGCCTGTTCTCAAAGTAGCCATTACCACTTAGCTTGAATTTCTTTGCAGATATCTCCAGCTATTTAAGATCAAAATAGCACTTAATGGGTTTAAGTAATCAATAGCCCCAAAGACTTCGGAAGATCTTGGCACATAAAATATTAATAGTTTATATTTGTCTTTTTAAGAATCTACTAAGCACTGTTAACACATTGCGAAATGCTAAGACTGCAGAGTGCTTCTATTAAATGATGTTAAAATGACTCCAACAAGCCTGAGATGCTTGTTTTATGTATCAATGTAAATAAGTGCTATTTCTATTCTGTTGAAGTACACAGTTACTTTGAAGTTCAATGTTGAGTTTGATTTGCTGACAGACTCGTTTTACTGCAGGATGGCAAGGTACTCTTAAAAAATATAATTTTTTTCTGCAATCCTTGTATTTGAAACCACAGAATATTTCTCAGACAAGAGAAATCCTTTAACACACTTTCCTCTAAGTAAATAGTAAATATCTGTTCAGCCCAATTCTATTTAATCTGGGAGCATAATTAAGGTGTGTGGTTAATGCCCATAACTGGTTCAGGCACTGGAAAAGAGTAGGAAGAGAAGTGCTGAGTGGGGTGCAGGTTGTTGGATGTCAGGGTGCACTTCTAAAATCCCACCGCAACTCAGAATTAATAATCTGTTGTAGCTGTCAAGCATTTCAAGAGGAATGGTAATTTCTAGTGGAATTTGGAAGATGAGAATTAGTCTCAGCCTAATTATCTTACAAAGTTAACGTGACTGCTCATCTTAGATCTTAACTGCAACCAGCCTTCAAATCCCCTTTTAGCCTCCTATGTCTAGTAAATATGATTTGTTTACACTTTACTAAAATTAAATACACTGTTTTCTCTACTGGAGACTGAACATCTTAAAGAAGGGTCTTTTTCATTAAAAACATTGATGGATAAACATACAAGGGGAAATTGCTATTGATCAAAATATCAAGATGTTTCTATCTGGTCGGTTTTCTGCATTACTTAACACAGCTATTTTAGTCATATTGGCAATTTTTATTTAATGGCCCCTCAATCTTCTTGATGTGTACAGAAAATAGGAGGGATTATGGTATTTTTATTTCATTGATATTCAGCTGCTTTCAAGGTGAAACTGGAGATAAAAAAAAACAAGAAAGAAAATTCACAACTCCTGCCAGACTTGGCTTGACTGTGGGAGTACTTGTAGACCTTTACTTGGAGCATATGGTATGAAATTGCTGCTGATTTGGGTGTCTTGAGTTTAAGCATAGAAACAGTTGGATACTGTCAGTCAGTAGCGGCCAAAAATTGAAATTTAATGAGGTGAGTTTTAACCTGCATACCTCGTGGGTACCTGTCTCTCACATGTCACCTGCATACAAGATGAAAGACTTTATTTTCTAGTGGCAGATTTGTACTGAAAAATGATAGACCTTTTAAGCTTTGCCTTTTCTTTCCTCTTAAGCAATTGTGTGGTGTTATTTATCATGAATTGCACTTATGGGAGGAGAGGGAGGCTGAGACTGTCCTGTCCATCTTCCAAGGGCATGTTTTTAAAACATCACTGTTCTATCTATCTTCCAAGGGCATGTTTTTGAAACATCATTGCAATTGCTTCTGAAAAGCTGTTTCTAGGAAACTTTAAGGCCACCAGTCAATTTTTGTTTAATCTTTCCTCTCTCCTCTTATTAAGGCAGGAAAGGTGGTGAGTCTGGCAGCTGAGTATCTCTCTGCTCCAGTGCTTCCCTTGCTGCTCTGGATTGTAAACACCTGAGTTCTTGTTATCTCCCTCCTGCTGGCAGTGCCATTAGGGAGGTTTTAAATAGTACCAGCACGATGCTGGCTGCTGTCGAGATTCAAAATCCTGTTATGACTGTAAACTGTGAACCATGAAATATTGGAGGATGGAAGATAGAGGTTGAGTGAGTATTCTGCTTATCTACCTGAGATTTGGCTTTCCTTTTGCTTTGAAAGAAAAATATAAAGGTTGACTCTCCTAGTTTAGAAAGAAAAAAAAAAGAAAAACTGGTATGTGTGAAACAGCAGTAGATTGAACAAAGCCCCTAACAAATGTCCTTTTTTCTGTATTATCTCATTCCTGACTGACAAGCAGAGAAAGCATCATGTTTGGAGCACAGGAGTAAGCACTGCAGTCTGTTCTGCTGGTGTCCAAGATCAGTGCTTGTACAGATATAAACCCCCCTATCTTCCCATTTTATGTTATCAAAAGAGGTCCCTTCCTTCCTGGCTGTTGCTGTAGTTTGCCTATCTGAACTTGTAAGGGAATATTAAATAACACTTGGTGGAGGCCTTAGTTCTTATTTCTGCTGAGAAAATCCTCCGTTCTTTTAGGAGGGTCTATGCAAAAGGCTTATGTTTGTCTTATTCACTATTTTTATTTGTAAACTGTTTGGTTTATCTGGGTAACTGTACATCCCCAGTTCTGTAATTTTTGGTTAACTGCTTGAGCTTTTCTTGGTAATGCTGTGTGTTTTGCTTCTTCTGCTTTGCTTGTATTTTCTAATGCAGAGACATAAGCTTGAGCCTCTGCTGTCAAGTCTTTCTGCCAACCTGTCTGGCTGCTGGTCTCCTTCAGACCAGTTTAGTGTTTGTAAATAGGTTTGATCCAAGTCATGTCACAGCAAAAATAATGAAACCCCCTGTATTAAGAGCTCTGCTAGTTCAGTGATGCTGATAAGATTGGTTCATCCTTACATCAGTGTAATTTAGAGAAATTGCTGTGTTGTGAATGGAATTTTAACAAGAAGTCCCCACGGAAAAAAAGGGTAGTTAAATTAAAATTATGTTTAAATCAGAACAGCACAGAGAAGACATTGAATATAAATCAACTGTGTTAATGGCAAACAAAGCTAATTCTGGAAAATGTGGTGTGAGAAGGTTCTGCCTTGGTTTCGTTGTTTGCACCTATGCATTTGTAATATGTTGCTGTTTTAATTTTTTTTTCCCATCCCGTGGATTTGATGTTAGTAATACAGTTTTTTTCAATGTCAAAAGTCAGCTTGACCACAAAACATAAGAACTGCTATAGCACAAGTAGTGGAGAAAAAAAGACGTGCATGCAAAGATTTAGTAGGCAATAATGAAGTGCAGGATCTTTAATTGTGTAATATTTATGTCTTGGATTAAAAAAAAAAAACTTCAGATCAACAACTTTTAGTTGTTATCTAAATAGAGAGATGCCATGAATTGCTTGGTTGTGAAATAAACCTGTAATGCATCTTGGACATAATTTAAATGCCCCCACCTCCCCACTCCAGATAAAAAAAAATAGGGAAATCAGATTTGTCTTGGTTGCTCTGAAGCAAAGTGAGACAGATGCGCTAAGACAGATGTGTGGAGACTATCTGCAGCAAGAGCAAGTATCCCTCCTGTGTGCTGTGACAGAGAGCTTGCAGCTGGTCCTTGTATACACGAGCTGTCCTCACGTCACTGGTGGAGAAGGCTGTGGCTGAGGACCCTTTTGGTGCAGTGTACCACCCAGAAAGCTCTGCTTGTCCCTCCAGAGTCCTGCTCCTAGCTTCTGATTTTACCTGTGAGCTCACTGTCACTGCACATCAATCCCTGCCTTTCCTAGACCCCTGGAAAGCTTCCTCTCCACTGGCTGGTTGAAATGGCTTGAGCTAAAAAATGCGCATTAACCCCAAAAAATTGAGACTGACAGTTTTTGGCCTTCTTTTAAACAGTGTTTGTTGAGCCAAGCAGTTTGAGCTCCAGCTCCTTCCTGTTCAAGTCTGGCTTTGGAAGAGTCCAGAAAAGCTGGGCTGGTGTTACTGTTGTGCTGAAGAAAGGAACTTGTTTGGGACAGCTAGCAGGTCCCCAGGGTGCCACAGGGGATCTTGGCTTGCCTCATTATTCTGCTGACTTGAAAAAAAAAAAGTCACTAGGACTAGACATTGTCTTCAAATAATATGGGATCAGCGCCTTTATCAGTGCCTAGGATAGACATGGCACACTGCACTCAGAGGGAGCAGGCTGTTTTGTTCCTTTTTTCCTTTCTCTGCACAGTTTTTACTCTATGGCACAATTAGGTTACAATATTTTATTGACTGGGAGAGAGAGGATGATCATGATGATAATGTAACAGAACTTTATAATAATAAGTGGTAAAATAATAATCTACATGTAATCAATTACTAACTCTCTCATGGTTGATCAGATATGCAGACGCTGGGTTTGAATTTTACACCTACCTTATCTACTGTAGAAGTGCAAAGTCATTGGCTCCAAAATGCAAATGAACTGTAGTGGCAGCTGAAGAGCTCAGAATTTGGGGATGGAATGTACTATCTTGAGTCTTCTGCCTCAAGGTGAGAGTCGTGGATGTTTCTTTATTTACCACCAGGTGACATTTTGCTTTGTAAACCTTGGTATGCTCAGGATTTAGCTCTAGTCACTGCTGTTTGCCCTTGCTTCAGTTTCACGCAGTTCCATGGTCCCATTTCAGTTTCACTCCTTTCTGTGGTCCCATCTTCCCCTGTCTTCATCCAGTCCCTTCCTGTAGGGAAAGCTTGCTGGGCTTGCTGGGCTTGTGCCTCTCCAGCTGGTGGGAGACGCCATTGATGAACCACAGCTTCCCAAGGATTGCAGTTCTCCTGCTTGAACCTCTGTGTGCTGGAGGCCTTCCTGTGAGGTTACATACGGAGGTCTGTGGCAAGTTTTGATTCTCTTAGAGGAGAAATTAAGGAATAAATTACCTGTCAGTAAATTTAATCTGACGTCTATAAAGAAGAGACAACCTGATACCAGACAGAGCAGCAGAATGATCTCAAATGACCAGTAGGAGGCTCTGATGGATTTCACTGCAGCATTTATATCAAAAGCAGTTAAAAAATTCAAATTTGCCTCTCTTTGTTCTGAGTTTAAATGGACTCTTAATTGCCAACAGCAAGAGTAAGGCCTGAGGCTGAGAAGCTGATGGCAAGTGGCAACTTTCAGAAGGATCTTGGCAACTTGCAGTGTCTGTCTCTGTTTCTCTTTGGGTGCTCTTCCTGCATCTCTGGGGAAAAAGAAAGATGTAGCTGCTTTGATGTAGCTTGTATTATGAATATGAGAGAATATTTATAATCATCAGCTTGTCAGAGTTCTTTGTACTAGCCTGTGCAGAGGAGCAATGCCTGAAGTTCTTGTCTTGCTGTGATGTACACGCTTTCTACAAAGTTGTGTTAGCTTTTCCTGATCATTTTTTGTGGGTAATGGGATATGAATTTGAAAAAACACATGGACCTTAACTCTCTAGGAGCTGCCACATGAACTTGGTGTCCTGGGTGAGCTGATGCAGGAAGTATGAGAGGTAGGAAACTAAGTATGGGAATGTGGAAATATTTCTGTTCATGTCTTGTAGATCCTTACTGCAATTATTCCTTTTCCATCTTTTGGAATTAATAATGGCTTACAAACAAAAACAGTGTGGGTTTTTTTGTGTTCTGGAGAGTAGGAAGTGATGTTGGCAGGAATTGTTGTGAGCTATTGGTGGAGATCAGAGTAGGGTTTTCAGCTCCGTTCTGACTACAGTTGGTGTGCACACTATGTGAGCCTGCATATCCCTGAAATGTTCTAACCAAGCTTTTCCAAAGCAATACATCAGGATTTTCACTTTATCTCCACAGGGCATGCTGAAGGAGTACTTGGGAGTAGAATTTAGGGAGAAATAAAATTCATTAAAAGCTCTAAGTGTGTGTCAGTTTAAATGTCATTTAATCACGGTTGCTCTTGCCTTTTTCTCCTTCTAATTTCTGAAAATTTGAAGGAGTAAAGTTCAGTTAGTCAGGAGTATAACTCATTAAATGGTCCAAGGTTTTTAGACTTGGGTTTATTGAATTTGAGGTATTTGAGATTTGGTCAAATATTTTTTTCTTCTGACTATGACACAGTCGGCAGGAGAATCTTCCTTATTTTGCTTTGTTCCACCCTAAAGGAAATATTAAATTCCTCTTATAGTCACAAGAGCTTTGAGACAGGAGTTTTAGGAGAAAAGACAAATACTTTCTTAAAAAAAAGTGAGATTTTTGGGGGGATCTCTGTGGACTAAATTTCATAAAGTCATTTTTAGGTGGTTACAATACAGATGCAATTGAATATCATCCAGATGCTAATTTGAACCTTTTTTTGGAATATTTATAGTGTTTTGGGGCAAAATTCTGTCTTAGGAGCAAGGTGGGGCTAGCGTGACAGTAGTGAGAGATCATGCTGGATAAGAGCGGTATAGGAGAGGGTGCAGGCAGCTAACATAACTTATGGCAATCAAGGTTCTCCAGGGATCAGTCCTCAGCTGGTGTGAATTATCACAGCTTTGTCAATGTGAGTGAGTGATGTCAGGCTGGACCCAGCTGATGCTCCAGCCTTGTGGCTGTAAAACCTTGGGTGGACAGCATGGCTCAGTGTTTGTCTGCCTATCCATGTGTGCACACAATTATTTAAGGTATTAAAATGTATTTAATGCATTAAACACAGGAGTTTCAGACTTGACATGACTGTGTCACCACAGAAGGGCATTCCAAGGATTTCTCTGAGTGGGGCATTAAGGCAGAGCAGAAGAGATGCTACATCCAGTTGGAATCCCTTCCAAGTTGAAGTATTTGGTGCTTCTACATGCCTATTTGGAGTTCCAACCTGGCTGGTACACTTCCCTTCCCTGTCTTTCCCTTTGGAAGGATAGCCTGGTACTGTAGTGCTCCCTGGAGCCCACATTTTGGGCTGAATGCTACAGGAAGTGAATTGCTGGATATGCCAGCCCTCTGACAGCACCTTTCTGGTTGTGGTTGTTATAAGCTGCTGCTGGCTTTTGACTCCCAAAAAATTCAGGCTCTGGCTGCTGCAAATGTGACATCCTTTCTGTGGTCTGTGTGCTGCTGCATTCTGCTGAAGGAGGAGCAGACTGAGATCTAATCTGTCTGGAGCCAAAATGCTTTGATGAACGATTTCCCTAGAGACGACGAGCTAATGGTTTGTCCATAAAGCCATGCAGCTTTTCCCATTTCTTTGGGAAATGAATAGAGCTGGAACAGAATCATATGCTGCATTGTGATAGCCTAATGCTCTTACAGAGCTGGGTGTTATTACCCAAGCTGCTTTAGTGGACAAATTAGACATGCGGAATTTCCAGGTTTTACTTTATTCAGGTTTTAATTAACTCAGTGTAATAAGCTGTAAGCACATTAATATCAGCAAAATACTTTGTACTGTATCTGCTAATATTTAGATGAAAAAGCCAAGAGTATTGTTTTCATACAAAGACCAGTGAGGTTAGAAATAACGGGGATCTTTTTTAGGAATTTGGAACATGCTTTTAAATAATCTTGCATTTTCAGTGGTAGATTTCAAATAATAGCTGTGCAGTGGAAAGTGCTTGTATGGGATTTTTTACTTCACATGCTTTTTTTTTTTTTTTTAAGCTTATACTTGAAAAATTGATGGAGTCATTTGCATTCACTAGCTTGGACAGATGGTGTGATCCATAACAAAATACTCAACAGCATACTAAAAAGATCATTTCAGCACCTATCCCCTGCAAAGGGCTTTCATCCTGACAACAAGGAAAGGCTTCTAATATCCAGCATCCTCACACAGGCCTTTCCAAGGGTGAAAGCATTACCTGAGCACTGGCAGGTGCACATCTGCAGTAGCTCTGCTGGAACTCAGGCTGCAGCTGCCCACCTTGGTGGGCATCTACACAGGACAAGGCTGGAAAATACCAGCTGGAAAAAGAGCCAGCTCCTGCATTTGCTCAAGAAATCTTTTCTTGGGAATTGGGAGTTCTTCACCTGCCACCAGCATTGCTTCCAGATGCAGTTAACCCAATGGCAGGAAATGCTCAGAGCACTGCTGTGTGAGGAAATCAGTAACTGGGGGGGATCAGGGCTTCCCAAAGTCCTTCAAGGCACTGAGAGCAAAGGAGGGTGGCTGTGCTTTGTCTTGCATCCAAACAGGAATGTAGATGTCCTTTGATGAGCTATCTAGGCTGTGTGTACAAGACTAATTGTATGGAAATGTTGTAGAAATCCAGCTTATTTTATTTAAAAAACCCAAACCAAATGCCACTTTATATTTTGATCAAAAGAGAAGCAAAAAAAAAAAAAAATTACTGTGTTTTCCACCATCTGCTTACTCTAGCATGGTTTAGTGATTTTTGTCATGTGGAGACCTTGGAAAATTTGGAACTGATTTCAGTAACCTCTGTTCTGTGTCACTTGTGTTGTGTCTTCATCTTGCATAGAGACCAGGGAAAGACTGATCATCAGAGTATTTTTTAATAATATTCATTGGAGAGGACAATTTTTTTAGTGATAATTGGAAATTATTTTAGTTAAAATAACCACTGGAATTCTATTAAAGAAGACATTTGTGGTTGCAAATTAGGAAAAAAGAAAAATGTTTCAGATACTGCCAACTGAGCAAAGCTGCAATATGTTCTTAAAGTCAAGCTGTGTTTTCTCATTTTTGCACATCACAATCAGTAGTAAAGTCTTTGGGCCTAAATTAGATACTGTTTTACTTCTGAAACCTCAAATTCTATTTTCAGCAGCAGCCCTAGTGCAAACCAACCTACAGAAAATAAGATTTGAGCAAGGTTCAGTACAGGGATGATTGCAGAACCGCTTGGGAAAGTCCCAACTGGTACAGCGGCATGTCTTGGAGATAATTTTACTCTCTTACAAACTGTTTTGTACTGCACTGCTAGCAGTAAAGGCAAGAATTTAAAGTCTCAACATGTTGTTTTATAGAAATGGCTGGTATTTTTAAGATAGAAGTCAGCCCTGGAAAGCTTCCTGCTCACACAAATGTGTTTTTGTTTTTGGTTTTTTTTTTTTTGTCCTTAAGGGGAACAGGGCTAATCACTAAATATTTATTTTGTGCCACTATTTTGGGGAAGATTTGGCAGCTGTTGCTCATCATCCAGTTCAGCCCAGCATTTATGCTGCTAAACAAGGCATGTTATTGCATACATCTTAAAAGTTTTGTGTGGTTTGAGATGTGTTTGCAGTGAGGGTTATAGAGGTGTAGGTTCTCCCAGTTCAGCTGAAGCAGCCTGTGGTGCTGGGTTTGAGTTGAGAGATGATGGCCAGGTTGCTGCCACCGGGGCTTGGATGGTGTTTTTGGACACCATCCTTTCTCTGT
>VZRH01005870.1:755772-789327 GCA_013397555.1 Urocynchramus pylzowi | reverse complement strand
TTTTTTTTTTTTAATGAGAAAGGATGTGTTTGTAAATTATAAATGTTGTCTCTTGCATCCCCACTGGCTGACCCTGGTGCATAAGGGACTATTGCAAAGTCTCAAGCACTTGTGGATTTGTTGTTAGGGTTCCTATACTTTGTCAATTTGCTTTTTGCATAGGAAAAATATGGGTTTAGGATGTAATGGTACTTTCATGTGAGAGTAAATTACAGAACATGAAGTAATGCAGGTTTTTACTGTTTTTTTAGCCTTTGTTTTCAGTTTGGCTGAACTGGTTTCTGTAAACATTCATGATCCCCATGTCTGGTGTCAAGTGCTTTGGGCACTTCGTTTGGGATCAAAACCCAGAGCAGGTATTACACCTAAGAATAAACTTGGTTTGGAAACATCATGTAGCCTCAAATTCTGGATGACAGCTGTATTAATGATATTCCATAAGGATGAAAAATGGACATTAGTCATGCTCTCTAAACCAGTTTATATTAAACATTTGGACCATTCCATTAATTAATCTTTTGGTCAATAAATTGTTTGATTAATCCCTCAATTGCTGAGTCCACTTTAGTTATCTGAATTGTAGGTGTACCTAAAGCAAACACCTGATGGGTGTTTGCTTTAAATGAAAATATCTAATTCTTCCTTTTCAAAGCTTTCATTACCTGTTGTTTTCAGTTTGGTATAAGAACCTGGAGATCCCTGCATCTGTCCCCCATGCTATCTCAAGGTTAGGGTTAGGCCAGTAAATTGGGTTCATTTCTTGTTTCTGTCACAGATTTCTTGTGTGATGGATAAAGCACTTTATCCTTCTGCACATTGGTTCCCAGTTAGCAAATGACATCCTGTAACACCAGCCTGCCCATGCCTGTATATGCTGTGAGGTGTTTGGCCCAGGTGAATTTGTCACTGTTTGATTATCAGAGCCTGATCCCTTCTGGCCCCAGTCTGAGACTCCCTTGGCCTTCAGTACAGCCAGCAGTAGGAAACAAACATGAACAACAGAAGCCTGGAATCTTCACTTGCTTTTACGACTGTCTAGATGGACATTGGCTATTCCTGGTGCTTACATGCCATATTCTTGGGGAAGTACGTTGCCTTTTTTTTTTTCTTCTTTTTTTTTTTTTTTTTTTTTTTTTTTTTTTTTTTTTTTTTTTTTTTTTTTTTTTTGTTGTTGTTTTGTTTTGCTTCTTGATGGTGCTGATACATCCTTTCCTTGTGTTTGGACACAATTCTGGTTCACTGTGTAAACCAGTCTATTAAATATCACTTTTTCAGAGTATCTTGTTGGTAATAAAGATGTGGTAATCATTTGGCGGTATATTTCCAGATGAACATATTGAACAGCCCTTAATTTGAAAGCCCATCTAGGTCATCCGTCATCTACTGCTGAAACATAATGGTCTAAAGATTTTGGTGTTTCCTCATGCCATCCAAGAGAAATAACTTCTGATGGGTACAGCCAGGTGTGGAAGAGCCTCCCTGCTAGGGAAACAGAGGCTTGAAATTAAAGTTCATCTAATGTAAAGGCAGAACAACTTCTCAGCTTTTGAAAGTGCACCTGCAGATGGAAGGATGAAGTTACTCAAGTTGGCTTTGTTCTTCAGTAGCTCAGCCCGCCCAGTGCCCAAGCTGCTGATGAGGCTACTGCTGAGCCATAATTTTATTTACTGTGCCTGATTGCGGCTAAGGTGACACCAGCACATTACTGCAGCCTGTTATTACAGCAAAAATATCCTGGTGGTTTTGCCACCTAACATTGTGGGATTAGTCCTTTATGTGAAGAGGACTGCCATGTTAACAGAGTGTTACAAAGTTAGGCTTGCGCTTAAAATGTTCTCTCCCGAGGGGAAGGGAGCAACTGTGCTGTAGTCTGGAAGGATGTGAAAACTTGTAACTCCCTCCCAGTGTAGATTAATTATGCTATTCTGCTAAGATTTGGAAATAAGAATCCTGTATGTGTTGACTGAACAATGTGTCAAAGACAGGACTGGCTCCTTGCCTTTTCAGGCTTTAAATTGCTGAGATAACTCTTCTATATTCCCTGATTTCTGTGTCAAATTTCCCCTGTGCAAGCACTTGGCATGGTAGGGCTGTTGTGTATGTCAACTTCATTCCTGGCATCTTTCAGATGCATTGTGAGAAGTAAGAGAGGCTTGGTGCCCTGGGTCCAAAATCAATGTTAATAAATTATCAATTGATTTAACAGATCTACCAGTCAGGCAAATCAGGATCTTTAACTTTTAATTAGTGACCTTGAACTGAAAGGGAACATTTGGGTTAAAATAAAACAAATCACTTGTGTCTCAGCCAGATGGAGGCTGTGCTTTTCCTATCTTAAGGTAGGGAGAGCTTGTTCCTGCCCTTGTTCAGCGATACAGAAAATGTACATGTCAGGCTGAAATGCCTTCAAAGAGCCTGGGATGAATGCAGTGTTTAACTTGCTAGCAGCAGCTGAGCATAAAGACTGATTAGAGCAGTTACTCAAGATGGATTCAGATTATTAGGTAATATGGAACAAATGTCAACAAAAATAAGATGAATAACTGTAGGCATACCCTGACAGTGATTTATTAGGCCTTCAGTGTAGTGGACTGCTAATAATCTCCCAGGGGATGGTGGAGTGATCTCCCTTTAGAACATTTACAGGTGGGTCAGTGACAGTGTCAGCAAATGTGCTGGAGACCTCGTGTCCCTTTTGTGTGCTTGCCACCATTCCTAAACTCTAAACAGGGTAATAATAATAATACATATTTTAAATGTTTTTTCATAAATGTTGTCATCAACCTGGAAGTAGCAGATAGCACAGGTTTAATATCCACAGTACTTAGCTGGTTTCTTGAAAAGAAATCTAAAGTATCTCTGAAACAGGCTCTCTGAACCTTGCAGTAAAAATTAAGCATGAGTTGAATAACTTAACATCAAACCCAGTTATTTTGATGCTCACTGGCCTTCTATTCAAGACTTTAAAAATTACAGTTGAAATAGCTGAATAGAGTTGATGCAGTTGAAAGTAATGATTTCTATTGAAATCTTCAAGAAGAATGAGACTTCTGAGTAAATAATGTTTCTGAATCATAACAACGATTCTCAAAAAAAAAAAATTTATATGTGGATATTTTCTATTTAAAAATAATGGAAGATGTGAAAGGTGTTTTCATTTTGGTTCATTTCATAAGTGTCACTGTCTGTGCAATGTGAGAGTATCTTGTATTATTTTTCCATGGTTGTTAGTTCTTTGTGGACTACACCTTTCAAGTTCTCGGTGTTCATGGAATGCAGCACTGAGTTGTCAGAAGGAAAGTCAGAAATGCATCCTATTCTTGATGAAACAGTGAGATATCCAAATCACAAGCTTTTCTTAATATCTGGAAGACCCTTGTGCAGTTTGAAGCCCTGGTATCTTGAATTGGTGTTCCTTCTGTAGAGAGTGGCTTGGGAATCTAAAAGCACCTGTTTGAAAAGAACACAACCCCTTCTAAATTTCCACCACTCCTGCATCTTGTATTAGCAAGGAACAAGGGGCAGATGAACTAAAAAAATGGATATCCAAAGCTGGACATGAGTCTCATGAGTGAATTAAAGTCTTTGTTGTGGTGTTGTTGGTGTTTTTAGCAAGGTGAGGGCTGTGTGTGGGTTTAGGAAAATGCATATCTCTAAATGGGAGGTTTGGGTGCATAAACTAGGTCTGTGGGAGGGCTTTAAAAATATTAAGGTATGGGAGACCTCTGTCATGAGCATCCCTGAGGAGATGGTCCCAAGAGGCTGATGGGTTTCTTGTTCAGATCTTTTTTGTCTCATCAATGCTCTGAAAGCTTTGTTCATCTGACTCGGGTGCAGCCATGGGGAAAGCGTGGCTTTGACTTTTCCCAGGAGGAGCTTTGTGGTTTGAGGCTTGAGTTCTTGCAAAAAAGAATTGGTAAAATTGAGCTTTAACAAATGTTGAATCTTGGAATATAATGTAGTTTCGCCTGCTTCTCTGGAAAAGACCTGCTATTAGTGAGTACAAAGTTTGTTTCCATCTGACATAGCTGCTGTTCTTTTGTTTAAGTAAGGTAAGACAGCAGTTTTCTAGTGGTTCTTATTTTTGTTTCTGTATTTATTTGGGGATTTTTGTAGTTTTTCCCCCCACCCAACTGCAATGTGTGCATTAGAATTAGGCAAAATTTCCCTATTTAGCCTGTATCTTTCTGGGTGCTCCATTTGAACCTGCTTTCATTGGATTCCAATGTAGTCTTGAGGTTTCACAGTCTTCTGTAGCTACTAGTTAGGGAAATACTATAATTGTGAGTAATGTGGGGGTTTAAATGTAGATTTTGACTCCTGACAATTTCTATAAACAAGATTATAGCTAGTTATTGTATTTGAAATACATGTCAGTTTTCAGTAATTTAAGCCCCCCCCCCCCTCCCCAAACAACAACAAAAGAACACAACATTTAATCACAAAACACTTATTTTGTTTTCCTTTATGAGATGTTGTGGTTTAATGCAGAGGCTTACTGTCTGGCATGCTGTATTTATTTTTAATTGACCCCATCCAGGAAACTGGCATTAGGTAGTGGGTCCAGTTCCAGTTATCTAGATTTTAATGTCATCCTTGGGGATGTGGTTACTTCTGTGGCTGAATATAACCCATCAGAAAACAAAATGCCCACCTTGTTTCTGGCTGCTCTGTGGGGGTGAACAGCAGAAGCTGTGCTTTGGTCTCGCTGTGATTAATTGGGGGTGAGCGAGTTCCCCAAATAAATAATTTTTAATTTTCATTTCTTGCCAGATAAGTCATCTGTCTTGTACAGATGAGAGTGGCCCATCTAGCCATGAGCTCACTGGGGAGAGCCTGGACTCTCTGAGGTTCTCTATTTCTTCTAAAAGAGCTGACAGGCTCTCACCTTTAATTCCCCCCATCTCCTGTAATGTGCCTTTTCCTTATTCCTGCTGGCAGTGTAAACTTCTTATTTTTTTGCTAAATCTGTCTTGCAAAAAGGATGGTTGGGTAAGATGCAATTTTGCTTTAATTACGATTAAATTACTTTATGAATTAACCAGAGGATCTCATGGGACTGGAATCTTTTGACACATGAGAAAATTGCCTTTCTTTAACAAGCTGCTTCAAGCATGCAAGGTAATATTAGCATTTTTCAGTTATAGCTTCAGGGGATTAAATAATAAGGGGAAGTATTGTACCTACAATTACATGATGTGCATGTGTGTGTTAAAATCTTAAAGACAAGTAGACACGGAAGAAATTAGTTGAACTGCTGAACCTGTGACATTCTGCAGTAAGTGTGAGTGGGGATTTTTTTTTTCTTTATAAAATAGCTTTTTAAGAAAACATGTGGATATCTGAAGAATTTTATGTTGTAGACTTGCAAAGGTTGGTTGAACTTTGAGTATATTCAGCAAAAAAAGCATCCTGAACTAGATACACCTGTTTCACCTTAAGGGTGATGAAGTCAATGCAACTTTAGAGTGAATGGTAATTTTCATGTATGTTACTTTGTTACTTGATTTGGTGGAGGTAGCAAATAGGCTAAACCCAGGAATTGGGTGTTGAAAATATGTTGCACAATTAACCTTTTTGTGAAGTACACGTGAAAAATAGTGCATGCTATCCTTAGGTCTATGAATAACCTGTGATGCATGTGATATCTCCAAACTCATATTCTTCTGTTTTTATACCTCTTAATGCACACTTAAAAACATTTATTTAGATACACAATGTCTGATGAGTTGCAATTGTTCAAGGTGCTGCAGAAATTGAAGGTGATGATTTGTTTTTTTTTAGATGAGGGTAAGAAAACAGTACAACAGCTTGTGTCAAATTGGGAAGGAATGGGACAAGCTAAGTTGTGTGACCTCTGCATATGCTGTATTCAGTGTGGACTTGCACCTGCATGACCCTGCTTGGTTTCAGAGGGTTGCCACTGCCATGTGCTATCAAATCCAATGAAGTGGAAAATTGACAATAAGGGATTTAAGCTATTGTTGTCATTGCCCCAGCTGTTTGGTTGTTGTTTTGATGACAGGATTCATTCATGTTCTACACAAATCCATAAGGTAACAGTAATTAGTGGGACTCAGAACTTGGGGGGATTTATACAGGGATAGGGAACCATATGGCAAAGAAAAAATTGTTTAAGCATTGTGGCAGTTTGGTTCTAAAAGGAAAATGTGTGCATAATACATGATAGATTAATTAATGTACTCCACTAGAAAAGGTAGATTACTTGACTTGGTAACAGTCAGTGACAGAAACCCAACACCTTCATCTCTAGTTGTATTTAAGGCAAAACTGTGCATGTGCAATAACAACCACAAGCAATGCTGGTGTGCAAATACTCTCAGTAGAGCAGGAATTTTTTTCACCTATATTTGTCATGTCTTGCTTTAATCTAAAATAAAATGCCTATTAGCCATTACAACTATTATTACTGCTGTTGTACTGTGATATAACTAGCCTGTCTACATTCACAGCCCAGAGACTAAATGAGGCTGGTAATTTTAAACCTAAAGCTGTTTTGTGCTGACAGTAGGTAATACCCAGAAGACAAACAGCACAAATTATAACCTTGTGCAGGCAAGATCAGATCAGTTTTGATAGTCTCTTGATTACATGTGGCTGAATGTTATCAGAGAATTTGAGAAATCCTTCAGAAGAAAGCCATGTTGTCTGGTTATTTTTTTTTTATGGTAACTAGAGATTATTGAGAGGGTTCATATGGAGGAAGAACAAACCCCTCTACTATGGTTGTGTGCTTCTTGTTCAAATCTTTTCTTTATGGTTTTGATTTTCCTTCCGTTTGTTAGTTGACACTGAAGATTCTCTTCCTGCTGAAGGGAGCTTTGTGCTGTGTACAGATTCAACCCAAGGCTCCAGAAGTTTGCAATCAACCAAGTAAATTATTTGTCACCTTGGATAAATATTAGCTCTGACAAATTAAAACCACATTTTTCTGGTGTGCATTGCACTCTATCTCACAAAATGGTAATTGTTCTTACAGTTATTACTCTTGCTTGTAGTGAGGCATCTGTTTCTTGTCTAATTGCTAGCATTCAAATCCCAGTCAGTTTAAAATAACTTTTTGAGGCTTCAGGATAGCATATCTGAGGCAACACAGACATTCCTGATTCGTACCTTTGGCATTGTGCTTTTTATGCAATTACATAAAAAAGCACCAAACCAAACAAAAAACCCCACAAACAAAAAGGAGTGGGTGGGCATAGGTTGTGTCTTGTGCTGTAATCAAAGGCAATAAGAAGTCCTGGTGTTGGATCTGCCTTTCACCATCAGTGTCTGTTCATCCTCTGAGCCTGGCTATAAATCATGGAGCCTGGAATCCACCACTGCCTCTTGCACAGTCACTTGAAGTTGAAAACGTGTTAAATTACTTTTGCACTCTGACATGGCTTTGCATGAGTTAAGAGTGACTCTTTTTATTTTTTCCCCTTTGACAGTTAATCTCTTTATTTTTTTTTGAGCTGGAATAATCATCTTCCGTCGTACTTGTCCCCTGCAGCAGGTCCTGCTGCTTTGCCTTTCCATGTCCCTTGGCTGTTGTTTTAAAAAATCCTCTTTAGGGTTTCAAGACTTTGTACAACCAGTTGAGAGCTATATCTCTTCACAGTCCTCCTTGAAGAGTGAATTCTCTCACCTACTGAGAGGATAACGATGATAAAAACACAGAGACTCCAATTTTCCTGGATTCTCTGGAACTGGTGTGGCAATTTTTAAACTTTCATTGCTGCTATCATCTTTCCCCTCATCTCCCATCAATAAAACAAGAAAATGCAAAACATAAATAATAATTTAAAAAATCCCCATCTGGAGAGCTGAAAAATGTCAAATACCTAAATGAGAAACACAAGACCTGCAGAGGGTGGGGATGTCCAGAATGGGTTTGTTCATGTCTTTATCTAGAGATTTTCCAGTGATACTGCACCAGCTGTATTGAAACTGCCCATCAGGATTATCTCCAGGGACAGAGGATCATGTTTAGAGGTACTACACTGTTTTTTGGGGGGACATACTGTGGTCTTTGCATCCTGACTGCAGCCTGGCTTGCTGTGAGCCCTTTGGGTTGCTGTTTATCAGTGGCAGTGCTGATGCTCTGGCTTTATCCTCATGCCTGTCATGGGCTCCTGTTCACACTCCCCTGCTTCTTTTATGTGAGTACAAGGCCAGTTCTAGTCCCCTATACTCTTGTGTTTATTCATAAAGTGCCCCTGATCAGTTCTGGTCCAGCTCTGGCTGTTTCCCTGGCAGGGGTAGGCAGAGCTGCACGCTCTCAGTTAAAAGGAAAATGCTTTCAAAACACCCCATAGAGCAGAGGTGCTCTCAATATGGGTGCCTCTGAGTCATACACACTCAGAACTTTTTGCTGTTACAGACCCTTTACCTTCCCTGAACTGTCCTTTTTGATGTTTTTGTGCTATTTCCCAAAACCCTTTAAGTTTTCAATAGTAAGTTCACAGCCGTGGGGGAAAAAAGAAATTGGTGGGCTGAGACTTCAGGTGCACGTTAAAAAAATTGAACATCTCTCATTTGGAGTTATGTAGGAAACCTGGAACAGCTCTTCACATTTTCATGTGCAACACCCAGCAACAGATGGGGTGTTAGCTAATGGGGGTCTCTGCAGCTGCCATGACCCCTGGTAATGGCCAGCATGAACCTTCAACAGATTTTGTTCCTCCCTTCCTCTCTACTGCTTTATTCAGTAATGTTTATGCACCTCAGCAGGGAAGTCTGAGGAATGTGGTGAGCACATTCCTGAATGAAGAGTTGATCAAGATGTGATTTAATTGTAACAGGAGTAGTAATTGGTATTGATCTGAATAAAATGGGGAGAGTTCTCTCTTCAGCTGCATGCTATGTAAGAGTGGCTTATGTAAGAGTTTCAATGTTTGTGTCTGCCCTAAAGGAAGTTAAGAAATAATAATGAGATGTGACGCTCTGAAGATGAAACAGAAGATGTTTTATTGGCACTAGGAAAGCAATGAGCCAGTGATAGGTGTAAATACTTTTATCCAAAGTTTGCTGGCTGCTGTTGCTGAGCTCCATTGACTCCTTATCAGGTCAAAGGGGATAAATCACTACTTATGAGTCAATTATTTCTATGGCTGTTAAGTGTACAGGCAGGCTGCTGAGGCTGTGGATGGTGTGATGTTGTGAGGAAGCACTGGGAACCTTTCCCTGCTAATGCGTGTTTCCAAATGCCACAGCTATTGCCTCACTTGGCAAACAGCCACTTGAAATCGAGGCTGGACAACTCTCAGGCGTCAGATGTGACANATTGTTCTACTGCCTGCTTTTTTTGTTTGTTTGTTTGTTTCTTCCAACAGTTTCTCGTTTTTTCTGGAACGAACTGTGAAATTTCATATATACTCTAAGTGCACATAAACTTTAAGGTAACCTTCCTTACCCACAAAATGTTTTTTTTCCCTGGGTCAGTTCATCCAATCTGCTGTTTCAGCCACATGGTGCAGGAAACAGAAAGATGTGAGGGTAGCAACAAATAACACCACTGTGTTTGTAAGGGCAGGCTGCTTCCTCTGGTGGCTGTGCCAGCTTTTGCTACCTTAAATTTATAGGAATAGATGGCAGTGTTGTTGGTGGTGTGCTGAAACTGGACTGTATTCTAGGACATACAGTTTCGAAGTTGCATGAGGGATTTCTGTATGAAGAAACCAGGAGCACTGCTTAGGATAATTCAGACACTTCTGAAATGGGTCCTGGCACTTTGAAAGACATAATTTTTTTGTGTGTATGTTAATGAGAGCATTTTTATAGTAATTCCATGTGAGGGACCAATGACAAAAAAGGCATGATGTATAAAACCACCTGCAGAGTCCTTGCCTGTAGTACTTGGAGCAGAACTGGCCTTTGTCAGTGCAGTGTTTGGTTGTTGTGTCCCCAGAACACTTTGTAGTATTTCACAAATTAGCAGAGCTTTTAGTGGCAGTGGTGTCTTGGTTTCTGGTGGTTGGGGAAAGACTGTTTCAAGTTTTTGTCCTAGCACTTAATAATCTGTGTTTTTTCTCTTTAGACTGAGTGTGAACCTTCCAACAAAGCACAACTTGCATTTTTAAACTCTACTGTCACTGCCAAGTAATGACTCATGTGCTGTTTTACCTGTGCCTAAAGGAGCTCTTTCCTCTTTGGGTTAATCACTGTATGAGATTAATTATGCTGATTAGACACCAACCCTGATTCATGTAACTCATCACTACCATCATAGATGTTTGGAATTGGATGATTAAACCCTTTCCAAATTCAGATCTTGCAGCACCAGTGACTATCCTGTTAAAAATTGCCTGGAACAAAACATATGGTGTAGAAAACAGTGATATGCATAAGCCTTGTGTATTTCTTGTCCAAGTTGTATGTCTCCTATCACAACTTCTCTCAGTTAAACCAGCCTAATCAAATTGCTTTCTTCCTACCGGGCTGTGGTTATGGTGGTTGGTCCTGGTCAGGTGTTGATGTTTCTGTCTCTAGTTTTGAAAACCTCTGCAAGAATGACACCCACAAGCCCACTTGGGCAAACAAGACTTTCATTTTCTTTTCCCCCAGCCTATGCATGGAAGTCTTTTTCAGTGTAAGTGAAGAGTCTTGAAAACCAATCCCTGAATTTCCAAGAGGAAGTGTCCAAGGTATGGCAGGGCACATGCTGCTGTTGTGACTGGCACTGGTGCAGGACTGCTGCTCTACTGGGCTGGCTGCCACCCCCTGGTGTGGGCACAAGCCACCCTTTGGGGACATAGGGAAAACTGGTTTTTGTTCTCAGCCTGTCTGCCTGAACGCCAGTGTTCAGAGGATGGGAGGAGCAGGAATGAGCAGCTGAGAGTTTCTCCAGCACCCTTGGTTACTTTGTGCCAGAAAAAGCGTTGCTGATGCCAGGTTTTTGAAAACAATGTCTCATAACATGTGTGTATCTCAGTATTTCACTATTTCCAAGGCTACCACATAAGACTGTAATGCTATTTTTAAAAAAAGGCAACAAGGCCAACACCAACCAAAAACCAAACAAAAAGACCCCAACTCGCACACCAATGGAGCATCTGGAGGTCTTTCTTTGCATTTCAAAATTGTCAATCACAGCAGTCCTGTGTGCATGTTCAGGCTATGAGCTTGGTAACAGCAGGCTCCTAGCTCTGCCCTGGGGTGAAATCTGGTGTGTTCTCAGGGTTTATTTAAAAAAAAAAAAAAATTTGTCAATGTTCTAAATATGGCAGGAGCTGCATCTATAATGAGAAGACTCAACAGTAAAGTAACCAAATAGGAAATCTGGCATATTCCTTAAGGTTTTGAGTGGATTCTCTTCCTGTCCTTGGAAAAGTTTCTTCTTGGGAAAGTTTCTTCACTTAAAAATCCTTTGCTAAAAAGGAAAACCAATACATGTTTCAAAAACTGTCTTTATTTATATCAAGATTTACATATGTAATATCTAATCCAGATTCAGGTTATGTTATAAAGCTTCAGGATCTAAACCACTTTAGGAAGAAAGCAGGGAGAAACTGTGAAATAGCCATTCATGCCTGTACAAATGAACAGATTTCCAAAGTACAGTTTGGTATCCGCTTTGTTTGATTTTCTTTAGTTTGTGTGGAGACTTTATTTACTTCAGTTCTTACCCAATCATCTGTTTCAGCCTTTTGCTCAGTTACATTTTGATAGTCTTGTATCTTGTCATCTTACCCTCATTTTAAAAGTCTGCAGGAATGGAGCTGTAACAAAAGCTACCTTGAAATAAGAGAGTTCTGTGTGTTTCTCCTAATTATTCACAGTAAAACATATGCCAGATTTCTGTGGGTAAATGTGCCAGACAGGCACAGACTGTTGTTATTTGTGCACAGGATCGTATCAGGGTGTAGCAGGCTCCGTGACTGCTGATGTGCTGCTTGTCCAAGAAAGGTTACTCTTCCCTTTGTGTCTGTGCCTGGATGCACTAGGAAGGATAATAAATCCAGCCTGAATTACTTGCATTTCTGTAAATTAATATCATTTAAATTCAGACAACAAACCGTAGCTGTAGATGGGTGAAGTAGATCTGGGGGAAGCGTTTAGGCTTGGAATGTGGAAATAAATACTGGATAGTGGGAAGAAGTGGGAGACTTTTCTGTTCAGAAAATAACACCTGCTTGTGGGAACCACCTTAGGAACTGCTGAGGAGACAGATGTCACAGCTCTTCTAGGGGGTTTTGGGTAGTTATTTCCCATCTCTGAAGAGATGCTATACCTGCAAGGCCCTCACTCTGTTCCGCAAATGTGGGATATAAGTCATGCTTATATTCTTTGAGATGGTGCAGCTGTGTGTGTCTCCATTTAGTTCAAGTGTGTGATTTGGGTGGTAAGTTACATTTATTTCTTTAGTTTTACATTGTGATTTCCTTTTTCCTCCCCCTCATGTTCTTCCCTCTAAGGTCTCTTCTAAAACTGAGGTTAATTCACTGCTGTGAGGTGGACCAGTGTTTTTTACTTCAGTTGATAACAGTTTTGTGGTTTTGCAGTTCATAGTCTCTTGCAATTCCAGCCCATAAAGCAGAGGAACAGCAAAAACCATCCATCTGGCCTGGTGCCAAAGGCTGGTGTCCAAAGATTGGCATCCTGGCTTGGGAACACATGGAGCAGGAGCACGTTTGTTCCCCGGCCACGGGAAATGCTGCCAGGAGAGCAGCGCTACCGTGGCTGGCAAAAGCCAATTTGCCAGTTGAGGGCAGCTACAGGGGCTGGAGTAGAGGTGGTGTTGGGAGCAGAATATCAATATCCATGTGCACCATATGCTGTGGTTCAGCAGCAAAGAGAAGGAGTGAGAGAAAGTATTGATTAGGAGGTGTTACCTTTGGTGGGGATATCCTTGGATGCAGTAGAGTCTGTAGCACTTGAAGACCGATGGATGCAAAATATTTGGGGTCTTGGAAAAAAACCCCAAACCCCCAGCAATCTGTTGTATTCTCAGTGTTGCTTTCAGTATGAGCATGGCTTTAAGGCTGATAGTTTCCATTAATATTTGTAGGGAATTTATTACCTGACAATTTACGCTGATGAAATACAATTTATTATTACTTTCTGATGGTTTATCTGTTAAGAGGAAAAGAGTAAAGGAAATAGTCAGCTGTGGTCCTTCAGAAAACAAACCACCAACTCTGTAGCAGTAGTAACTAATCTCCTGTAAAGCTGCTGTGCAATAATCCCAAGCATCCCATTAAACAATCACTGCTGGTACTTACAGTAACAATTTTGAGCCCTTGCTGGTGAGGGGGTAGTTGCTCACTGCCACATATGAATGATGTAGACCGTGGAGCTGCAGTGATCCAAAATGGGTTTGTTTGTGGGGTTTTTCCTCCCAGTTTGGAGGCAGTAATGTATTCTGTACTGAATTGTTTTGTTTTGTGATCAGGATGCTTTCAGTAGAGTTCAAAAGGTAGAAGCAGATGATGAGTCACTGAAGACAAGTTTTTACAAGATTGATTAATCAAGACTCAGCAGTGTAGAAGAGCACAAAGAATGAGTGTTAATATTATATATAAAAAAAGGAAGGGCAAATAAGATGATTGCTCATAACAGTAAACAGGGTTTCTGCATATTCATTGTGTCCTTTTTGCCTTCTGCTGAGCATTTTATAGGATGCAGCTGTGTACGTGGATCATGCCTAATTGTGTGATAAGCTAATCCTTGTAGCTTGAGATTAATCCAAGAATGGAGAACGTTTGTTTTTAAGACACCAAAGCATTTTTTAAATGGAAAATAGGATTTTAGATTCCTAAGATAACGAATTATCTTTTAGGCTCAATGCTTATAGATACGAAAGATAGTCCTGCAGCTAAAGAACTGAGTATTTATGTTATTTCTCTATCCCCTCATTATTTTGCTTTTTTTTCTTCAGCTCTTAACTCCCCCCTCCTCTCATTTACTTTGCTATAAATCAAGAGCAGGTCTTTTGCATTTGGCAGACTTAGGCTGGTATAAGACTTGTGCAGGCAATGTTTTAATCAGAGCAGGATGTGTTGCTTCTAATGGGAGCCCTGATAGCAATAGGGGAGGAGCAGCTGGGACCTCGGGGACTCTGGTGGCCTGTTCTCCTGCCAGCGGAGAAATTTATCTGGCAGCTTCAAAGCTGCTTATTGGAAATGACTGTGAAAGAGGCAAAGGAGAGTGATGAGCAGGCTAGGTATGTTTTCAAAAGTCTGTGTTGCATTTTCCCTCTCTCATGTCAAATAATTCCTTTTTTTTCCTTTAATACCTAAAATACTGGATTTTGCAAGAGTACTGAGCCATACTTGAGATGTACAATAACTGATGATGTGGAACAAGAACTGGTAGCAAGGGCTGAGACTTTAGCATCCTTGGAGCTGGACACTGAGTGACACTACTGTGTCTGGTCAGGAGAAGTGCTGCCCTGACTGAAACACTGTGAAGGCACAAAGGGGACCAGCTCCTCTTTTCTGTTTGTGACACAAGAGCCAAAGAAGAAATGTTCTGTAAGATTCTATTAAACTTCCTAAAAAATAATGGCTGTGGTTTCTTTTTCTCCATCTTCTCTCTAACCCCAGCTGTAAATCCCACGTGTGCACATATTTCTGCTGCTTCAGCACCTGATTTCATATGTGGATAATTCAGTCCTTTCTCCCTTCTGTTCCACTCCATTTCTGCAGTAGCTGGATGTCTGTCCTAGAGCACATCTTGCCCTGACTCCATCACTGCCCTTGCCTTCTCATCCTTACACCCCAGATTCCTGTAGTTAGAGCTCCTTTTCCCACCCATGTCCTTACTCCACCCTGTGGTGTGCTCTCCTGCTTCCCTTCTCCCTTTGGCAGAAGTGGCGTCTCCTACCCCTGTAACTTCAGGAACATTATGAGAAGGCTGTTCTGGAAATGTTTTTTGTCCTCATTGTATTGTAGTCAGGAGGATGCAAACTTCCATGTCAGCTGCAGAAGAAACCATTTCCAGTCAGTTTGCCTGGAGCTGCACAGTGGAAGGTTTGTGTCAATGGCCAGGAGCAGACCAGGGGCTGGATGGAGCCTTGCCTGCAGCATCACCTGTCTTGGGTCCTCCAGCCCTGAAGTGTGAGAGCTGCTACCTTTAGCAAGAGAAGTGTGATGCTGCAATTGCTTCTTTTGACCTCAGTCTTTACAGTTGTAGCTGAAATACTTAAGGACACCTTGTATGTGCTTTGTCTGACTTGATGAAAGACAACTGATCTTGCATGTTTTGTTCCAGTGATCTTGTGTTCCACTTGGAAGTTGCAAAATGTGAGCAAAACATGAGCTTTGTCTTTGGCTTTCTAACTGCATGCTTAAGGGCGCACTTAGCAAATATGGATTGTTCTCTCTTGTTTTGGAATGCTGACACCCAAAGCCATGTCTTCTAGTTCAGAAAATAGTTTGGCCTCTTCTAAAAACCCTCTATGAATAGCTTACTTAGATGCTTTCTTGTAGCCCACTTCCGCTTGCCTTTGTGAGCTTTGAAAGGCGTGTGCTGCTCTGGTGATGTGAGATCCACCTATTCAGGGAGTCTCAAACCCAGCTGGTCCTGAGGTGAAGCAATAAAGATACTAGGTATACTCTTAATACCAAAGAGGGAAGTTGAGCCTTTATTTATTCAACTACTTGATCCCATGGTCTTCCTTGCCCCACAGCTAGAAACCACAGGCTGTTAAAATCCTTATGTGCAACCTTCAGCTGTGTAAGAGTTAACTCTTAGGTATATTTTTAAAATACAGCTGAGGTGACCTGCTGGCAACTGCTGACAAAAATGTCGAAATTGATCTTTTCCCCCTTGGCTAGAGACTCCTCCATGAGAGTTTTTTCCTCTTGAGTGCAAACCTGAATCCTCATTTAGTTTCTTAAGCTTGGCTACTTTGATGTCAGGTGAGTGCCCGTGCTGGCAGAGGGGAGGGTGTGGAGCTGTGGCCAGGGTTATGGGAACAGCATCACCTCCTCTGTTTGTTGATATGGGAATTTGATTTTCTGTGTCTTTAGCCAGCTGCCTGAATTTGACAGTGCAGTACAGCTTATAAGAAGTGGCTGGCTTGTTTGTTTTCCTCTTTGAGATCTGGCTCCTTCCATGGAGCTGCCATGCAGGAGCATTAAGGTTAGGGGCTTTTGTCCTGTAGCCTTCCTTGCACCCAGGGCAGGGGATAGATGTGGGGATTTTTCATTCTGAGGTTGCCTTGCTGTTCTTTGAGGCGTTTGTGACAGGGCATGTGCGTGAAATTAGGAAGAATTCAGAAACTGTACATATGCAAATTCCCTCAATCACTTATGTGTGATTTTATTGTTTTAGCCTTGTGATCTCATGGCTAAAAATCCCATTCTCTCCAGTCAGTCTAATTTGTTTTCTCTGTGTCAAATGCCACTTATTTGTGGCAGAAGGCCACTAATGCAAGTTAGATGCACTGAACCTGTGAAGAGATGGTATTTCAGGCAAAGCCGCTTACAATTTATTGGCTTTGTTCTTTCTAGAAACCTTACTATTATATCTCTCCAGAGCTGTCGAGGAGAAGGTGAAAGATTCTGTGCAGCTTCCAGGAGCGTGGTCATGCTGAGAGCAGATGGTCCATTCTTGGAAGCCATCCCAAACGATGGATTACTCATCTGATACAGAATGATGCACCAGAAAATTGCAGATTCACCAGGACCGCTCTTTGACTCCTTTAAAGCTTTGATTCTTTTAACTTTCTGCTTTTACTTGTCTGCCTGGTTTGTTGCTCAAAAATCCTTCAGTAAAATAAGCTCAGCCACAACCATAAAGACACTTAGAATTTAAAAGGGGAACTAGTATAATGGATCTGAATTGAGGGAAGACTTTGGAATTGTGGTTTCTTGTATTGTGAGGCTTAAAACAAAACCAAAACAAAAAAAAAAATCAGTTTTCATTAGAGTTTCCAGTGGGAAAGAAGGAGCCCAGTAGTATAATAGAATGCTTTTGCACTTGTCAGTAGTATCACTTACTAGTATTTCACCTACTCAAACCTGCCATAAGGATCACTTCTTGTATCTGTGTTGTTTTGTGTTTGCATTTGATCCTCACTTTTAAGCCATTTTAACAGTAAAAATGTGTTTGAATTAATGGGACACAGGATTAAGGCATGAAAAACCAAGCCATAAGAAGCTGAGAAGTTGATTATTATTCATTGTAAATGTATTCAGTGAACCAACCGTTTTGGAAGCTGGTGGCTGAGGGTGTTGCAGTAATAATCTGGCAGGAGTATTTCTAGGTAAGTCCCTGACTGATGCTGAAGGATAGCTATAAAGGATGGCTTTTATTTTTTCCTTCCTGTCTATTGCTCTGATTTCCCACATTGTTTCTCAGTATTTTCTTCCCTGCAGACAGCCCAGCCTGCTGCTCACCACAGCTGCAGTAAAACATCCACTTGTCCACCTCCCTTTGTCAGCTGTTCCAGTGTCACTAAATGATGTAAATGGATTTTTTTAGCCAGGTCAGAATTATTTCTCCAGAATATATTGAGTTTCCCCTGGCTAGAATGGCAGGAATCTGGAGCAGGTTTTTATGAAAATCTGATGAAGTCATCTAGGCAGTAGAAGAAACAGCTGCATAACTCCATGTTCTCCAAAGTCCAGCCTTTGCTGTGCTGTCATTGATGGTGCTTCTCGAAGCACTCTGGAGTTGTTGAACAAGGTGATATTCTCTTTAATGTGCTGCGCAGTGGATGGGAGAAGGGTCCTGGGCCCTCTTTAAACGCCCTGGGCCATCACAGCCCTTGCCTCTCAGTGCACCATGGTGTGGGGGGAATAGCTGTCAGTCAGGTTTTGGTCCCTCCTTCACACCTGTGCTAAAAAAGTTTTAATTTTACAAATCAAAGGTGTGAAAGGAGTCACGGTGGTCTGGAATTATTCGGCATTGCTTTTCTTTCCTTGTTTCTCCATCCATTTAATGCCTGTAATCTTCATCTTTGGAGACTGATTTAAAGGAGGATTCCCTGACTTTCCTGAAAAAATCCAATTTTCCCAGGAGCAAGGCACTTGAACATTTTCTTCTAGTATTAAGGTGATGAGGACTTTGTTGTACCTGCACAAACACAAGAAAATGGGCATCATTTTATTTTCATTTACCCCAATTTAGCTCCATTAGCTACAAGGGAATTGACTCTTTCTTCCCTCTTCAGTCAGAAAGAGATTTAACTGCACTGTTTTTAATCTGGTGAGAATTTAACTTTTTGGAGCAATATATTAATACCGTTGTTATATTTAAGACCCAAAAGCAGAACTGATTGAACTAGTTAATTATCTCTAAATTTTCACAAACACTTTTTAAAATGAGCTGTAACATGTTACTTGAAACTGTAGCTTCACGTTAATCTGAACTATTCTTTTTGATATGCTTCATGAGAGGTTGAGGCATGTGTGTTAATATGTTGTATGCATATATTTTGAAATTCTATACGTGAAGAAATTTTCCAGTCTGTTAAGGTTCTTGCTATTAGTATCTTGGTTGGTTAATCACAATAGAAAGGAATTATTCTCATTTAATCGAGTTCCTAAGTATAGTACCAGTTTTGAAATCCTGAGGTTGATTTCCTTGGAAGAACAGTTTGCTGCTAACAGACTGGTTAATAAAATGAGTCGTGACACCAAAGCATCCTGCAAACCATGGGATTTGTGTTGCAGTGCCCCCACTTACTTAAACCCAAAATAATTTAAAATCCTGCTAATTCACAGGAGGTAGGGTGCTGCAGAAATAATCTGGAATGTACCTTCATAGCTAGTCTTGAGTCACCAGTTCAAATGTCATGAATGGAAGCATATATTTGAACAAACATTAAAATAATACAGATTTTTTAAAAATTGGATCTTTAGTAGAAATTTTCCTGTATTTGCACCTTTGTTATGTGTCTTCTTAATTACTCATCCAGAAAGCATTGTATTTTAATCAATCACATGCTTATGCCTTTGCTAAGAATGAAGGATTTTCAGGGTATGAATATTTTTTAGGAATAGGGTTTGAGGAAATTTCATCACTCCTGTTTGGATCTGTACCATATGAAATTATACATATTGCTTGAGGTTATGTTACACTGTGTTCATACCATGCTATATGCAGAGTGAAAAAAGCTGCAGGGGGATCAGAGGGAAGCAAAGCTGTGCTAAGACCTAGCAGTGCAGTTTCCTCACCGGTGTGAGTTACTAAAGCTGTGCCTTGCTGTCTGCCAGAACAGTCCTGCCCCTTTTGCAAACCTGATCAAAGAGTTTCACCTTCCCTCTTTGATCTTTAGTGACTTTAAAGTGAGTCAGATTGATTATATAGCCAGTTTTCTCCAGTTAATTTCCAGTTCCTTCATTAGCTGGGTGAGAAAGGTGATCTGACTCAGGGACTGGGGTGCATGTGATCCCTACAGAGGGAGTGGTAATGATGTAGATAACTTTGAGGAAAGGCAAAAGTAAAGCCAAAAGTGGTGTTAGCACAGTATTATGTTGTCTTACATTCTCCTCAGCAACTTCTGCAAGTTAAATCCCCTTCCTTGCTGCCCCAGTGAAGAAAAGGAAGAGAAAATAAGTGGTGTTACTCTCTTGTTGGTGGGCACAAGCTGCAGAGTGTGTAAAGGGACTTACTAGGTGGGGTTTAGGATGGGTGTGAGAGGGAAGTGTGGTTGGATTCTGCAGATGATGATGAGATTGGGGGATTAAAGATGAAGAGATTCTGAGATCGCCTCAGGTGGTCAGAGCATGGCACTAAATAACACCAGGGGTGTGGGTTTGACCTTTGGATGTGTCACTCATTCAAGAGCTGGACTCCATGATCCTGCTGGGTCCCTTCCAACTTTGAATATTCTGTGATTCTCTAAACTCTAAAAGTTGAGGTCATCCATCCTAGTGGGGGAAGAACCCCATGTGGTGTTCCAATTGAATTAAGAAATTTGATTGCAATTTTGTCGCTCATAATAATCAATACTTGTAATTTAGGAACTCCTAGTAGTTCAGAGAGTAACTGTGTTGGTGTTATCTCCAAACTGTGGATGAATTAAAATCTATTCTTGGTAACTTCAGAAATTTTCCCTATAAATTATTCATCCAGATTGTGTGAACACAAAAAGTCATCCAGATAAATTAATTCCCTTTGTTCAGGTTGGTTTACTCATCACCATATTTTAATGCCATTAGAAGTGTTGTTTTTTCATGTTTTTCATTTATTCCAACTGATGTAAGTGCAAAGAAAATTAGGAGTGTTTTGTGTTTCCTCTTACGGATTTGTAGTTGTTTAGTGGAGATATAGTGGGATGCTTCTGTCCTGTACAGCACAGTGCTGGACTTTTATTTAAAAAAAAAAAGTCAACAACTAAGACCAAAAGAGCAGAAATATCAGACTTTATGAAGTCTAGATTCCAAGCTGCTTTTGAATCTGTGTAGGTATGAGGTGGCAGAATTACATTAGGATATTGCCCAAAATTTAGGCCTTCTATTTTTCAATTGTAAAACAAACAAAAAAGATAAAATCTTTGTATATTACCACCCCTTTTCCTGCAGGATAACTTAGTGAAGGATTGAGGAGCTATCAAAAGCAAACTGGAAAGGCACAATCCATTTTGTGCAAAACAGTCTTGTGCCTGGACTTTTTGATCCATAAACTGGGCTCAGTGCCCTCCTACTGACATTGGCTTGTTCTTGGGTATTTTATATTTTTGCCTTCTCATTGTTAAACCCAGAAGATCTGTTTCCTTTCATTCTGGAGTGAAAGAGAAAATGTGACAGCTGAACTGTTGTGAAAAAATGAGATGGGAGAACAGATAGGATGTATATAAATGTATAATTTCACTTCAGGGAGCAAATGTCACTTACATCTCTACTCGAGTTAGTTACAGAAACTAATATATATTAATGTAAGGCTGCTGCCCGTTGAAAGAAATGTTATTATAGGGCAGGTTTGGACATGTACATGTCTGGAATCCTTAATGCACACACAGCAGATAGCACACCCAGTGTTCTCCAGGACACATTTTGAAGGATGTGCAAGGGCAGGGTGGTGACTGTAGGGCAAGGGTGGGACCCTGCTCCTCTGCAAACGCAGCTGAGAGCCCCCCATCTTCTCCAGTTTCCCTGCAGCACCTCCTTAGGACACCTCGACCCCAGGAGCTGCAGCAATCTGCCTTTTCTGGCACATCTCTGTGGCAGATCACTCTCCTGGAGTCCAAGGACAAGATCTGGTGTAGACCAGTGGAGTGTTTAGTATTCAAGGAGGCACTAAGTGAAGCTTCTGGCTCTTTTCTGTAATTCAGGGAAACACTTTTAAATCTGCAGTGGGGAAGGTGGGACTGAGTGGGTATCTCTTTTAGATGGTAATAAAGTCAAAAGTTTTGGTATTGACAAGATTCAGCTGTGTTTACTGTCCTTTTCAAGTGCTATGCAGAACAGATCAGTGACATCAGCAGTACTGGCTGAGATTTTTGTCAGTCTTTGTGTCTGTGCTCTATGATGACATGCACTGCAGTCAAAACCACACACACGCACAAAATACTTCATTTTTCTAAATCTGAAAATAAATTTTGTAGCAGATTCTTCAGTCAAAAGTAATGTGGACTTTTCAGCATCTTTGGATTTTTCTTGTGGTTTTTCTTTTTTTTTCCTTTTGCTCAGATGCAGGCAACAGCATCACTAGGAGCTACTTCCTTTTTTTTTCACACACTGAATGTGCTTCTCTTGTCAGACCAGCCATTCTCATTCAGCTGTAATAGCATCTTTAAAAATGAGATTATTAACTGAGATAATAACACTGGTGACCGAGAAAGGGGGAAGAAGGATTTTGTTCGAGTTAAAAAGAATTTGCTGTAACTATAGACAAATGTACATTGTCAGGAAATTTTTGTATTCAACCCAGTAGTGATTGTGAAGGTTATTTTAAATTCAAAAGCAAGTCAGCACTGATAGTCAAATTTCTAAATAAGTTGGAAGGAAGTCAGAGATATTGTGCTTGCTGATTATTTTAAACTCATCCATAAATAAAACCTAATACTTCCTTTCAGCTATTCATGCTATTTCCATCTCTCCTGTTGGGTATAAATTAAAGTCACCGAATCCCTCCTTGAACCTAAGTGAGCTTGTGTCTTTGTAATATGCTAAAATAGCCAGCCTTAATATTTTTTAGGGCTGTTAGTCCTAATGGATGTGGACTTTACATTATTTTCTTCAGTGGCCAAGTGTGTTTCCATTTGTGTAAAACAACTGCATTGTTATATGGCTCAGTTGTTTCCATGTCCTAAGTGGAAGAGGAATAATAATAATAAAAAAATGTCAGTTTTAATCAATATCATCAGACATGATGGGAATTGATTAATACCTTGCTGCTAATATATTAGGTATATTCTGCTTTATCTTCTTTTGCAGAATTGATTTGCCACTATTCAGTTCCCTTGGCTGTTGTCATGCAAATTGTGCCATTTCTCCCCCATTGACTGCACAAACTGAGATTAGACTTGAAAATCGAGTCTCACTGACCAGCTGCTGCGATATTTTTCATTTGATTTCTCCTTCCTTGCCTTCCCAGTCCCTGTGCCTTGTGCTCCCACCTTGGCTGCTGAGGCTGATAATGCCGTCTCCGGGGAGCGGGCTGGGAATTGCTTGCCTGCAGCTGGGACTGCAGCCTGGGAGCGAGCCTGGGATGTGCTGCTCTTTTCAAGCAGCTCTTTCTAGCAGCTCTTTCTCATGGCCCTCAGAAGTTTGAGGGAAGAAGGGAAGATGAAGTATGAATTTTTTCGCTTGGAGGTGTGTGTGGAGGATATGTGTTACAGGCAGTGAGCAGTGGGTTTTGTTTCATCTCTGCCCATTGTCTCTCCCCCATGAGGACATGGGGAAGAGCTTGCTGTCTTCCCTGTATGACCTGGCATGGCAAGAGGTTGTTTTAAATCAGATATAAATTGGAGTTGTGGATGCTCCATCCTTGGAACTGTTCAAGGCCCCTCCAAGGGCTTGGAGTAGCCTGGTCTGGTGGAAGGTGTCCCTGCCCATAGCAGAGTGTTGGAACGAGAGGATCTCCGAGGTCCCTTCCAACCCAAACCACTCTGAGTCCAATTTAGGACAGGGATAGCAGAATGCAGAATAAGTATCAGAACGGGGTCTGTGCTTATAAGCTTCATTGTATTTTGTCTCCTTTGTCAGAGTGCTGATGGCAGTGGTTAATATCAGGGTTTTTGCATTGTGCCTGCTGGTTTTGAGGATAAATGGTAGGTAAAATATTTGGCCTGGGAGCAGTTATTACCACAGACTGAGTTTGCCATGATCTGAGCTTTCATCAGCTCCAAAAGGTAGAGGTCAGTGATTCAGTGGCATGTGATGTTAGATCTTGT
Source organism: Urocynchramus pylzowi (assembly GCA_013397555.1). Taxonomy (NCBI): domain Eukaryota; kingdom Metazoa; phylum Chordata; class Aves; order Passeriformes; family Fringillidae; genus Urocynchramus; species Urocynchramus pylzowi. The sequence goes on along the minus strand of VZRH01005870.1, from coordinate 766,034 downwards.
TTCCAGTGCTAGAGGCCAGGGAAGGGAGCAAAACCAGGTGGGTTTCTTTAGTTATAATGCCTGTTATTGAGTCTGTTGTCAAGAAATACGTCAAAATGAAGTAACTTGAGGAAAGGAGGAGGGAGAAAGAGAAAGTTTTAAAGAAAAAAATCTCCAACAAATAGATGAGCAGGCAGGATGGAACTTCTTGTGCTGATGGAAGATTTTCACCTTAGCTGTGTTTTGGTCTCTAATATCTGAATACTGCAGAACCCTTTTTGTATTTATCTTTAGTGTTTCTGCAAGATAGGGAAGGATATTTTAAAAAAAAACCCAAAACAACAGAGGGACACAAAAGCTATGTGAACTGATTATTTGCTTTTCTCCAAAATAAATTCAAATATTGTAAGTCTGTAGCGATTCTAGACTTACATGTATTTATTTAATAATCCACTTGACGTGCAGTTGCTGGGTGCAAAGGGCTAAAAATAGGCCTTTAATTCTCACTGAGGGCAGACAAACACAGGTGTGTTTCAAAATAGATAATACTGTATGTAATGAGTTATTATTGTGTATCCACTTCCAGGTAAGTGATGTGTCCTTTGGCTCATTTTTGGATTCTCTCCCAGCAAATAGGTACATGTGGTGCCACACCCAGATTGAATGAATGAGCAAATCTTTGTGGGTGTGGGCTGTGCAAACCCCTGTTGTACAGCAGCAAGGAGTGGCCTTGACGTGGAGAGACTGATGGGTGTCCTGCTTGCAGCATCTACAACTACTTGGTTTAAAAAAACCTGGACTCTTGTCAGTCTTAGACCAGTGTTTATTTCCCCTTCATTCTCCTCCAGAAAGGGTCACCCTGTGGATGTTGACTGGCGCCGTGCTCTTGCCTGGACTCTCCATTCCCGAATTAACAGTCCAGAAGTTGCTTTTCACTTAGAAGATGCTCATTCAGGTTTCTAGGCAACCGAGCCCATTTTCACTTCCCCCCACTGAGAGATAAGAGCTGACTCTTCATGCAGGGAGGCGAGACCATGACGGATTTTGGCAGCCTTTAATTGGAGCTGAAGGATAAAATGTAGTCCTTCAATGTCAGGGCGAGTCAGCTCTTAAGAAAAAATAAGGGAAAAAACCCCAAACTGACGAGCATCAAAACCAACCCACCACAGGTCTGGGAGTGATAGGGAGCAAATTGCTGCTGTTAATTAAGGAGTGATAAGAGGTATCTGCAGGACTGGTGGCTGCAAGCAGGAGCCACGTTCAGCCTGACTGAGAAGGGCTGTCATGTCTTAGTCCAGGTGTCCAAGGCAGGTTGGAAGAGAGGGATTTTTCTCCAGCTGGGCTCTTCTCATCTGGTCCCTGGATCAAACAAAGGTGGCTTTTCTCCCTGTCCCTGAAGCCCAGTGGCCAACTGCTGGTGCTCCCTCATTTCTTATCCACCCATGCAGAAGATGCTAAGACATGGGCTGCCATGGCATCACAAATCAAACTAAGACTTGATTATGGCAGCATGAAAGAAGCTCTTGAGAAAACCTGGACATCTTACAGCAGCATTTGGGCAGAGAAGTGATAGATGTTTAAGCAGCTTCAAATAGTCGTGTTTGGAAGAAGGGATTTGGCACGGTCCCTTCCTTAGGGAGTTTTGCAGGCCAAATGGTTGCAGTAACGGATGTTGGAGGTGTTAGCAATTGTACTCTTGGGGATGTTAAGGCAGTTCAACACTTAACTGAAGTTTTTTACTGTGTTGGACTCTGTTCTGTGTATTGATACTGCACCCCTAATTTGCATTAACCTGAGAACTTGGTTCTGATAACCATGGTCTTTGTACTTGTCTCAAATCGTGCAAATTCTGCACAGAGTGAAGGGAAACAGGACTGATTCTCTGGCCTGCCTTCTACCCAGTGATTGTGTCTAGGTTAATGAATTTATAATCTCAAGTAGTAGCTGTGTATGTTCAGTTAATGTCCTGCATATTTTATAAATCCTTCCTTAACAAGGAATTATTTTATCCGTGCCAACTGCTGTGTAATACAGCTGCGGTGGTGACAGATACTGGCTAGCAGACAGATTTTTCTTTTTAGTTTTTTGATTTTTCTGCAAGTGCAGTGACCTGCAGGGCTGCTGCGTGGGGAGAGCAGATGAGCTGCTGCTGCCACTGGTGCAGGTGGCTCTGCTGCTTTAACTCTTCCCCAGCAGCTCTCGCTGGTGGATTAAAGACTTCTGATGCTGTGGCTTCTCCTGTAATCTGGAAGACAAAGAGGGATGGATGCTGTTAGGGGCAGGGGTTTTGTTGTTCTCTCTGGGCTTGTGTTTGTCCGGCTTTATTGACATATTGGTATTCATTTAATGTCTTAGAGAGCCTAAATTGAGGGCAGAGGGTTAAATGTTATCACAAATTGTAGCTGTGTTCCAGTATTCATCACCCTTCTGAGGTCCTCCTCCAGCCCCCCTCTGCAGCTCCTGCCTCTCTTTGCTAGTACTCCTGTGGATAGTGGGTTTATTTCCCTGGACTGGAAGTACTTCCCTCTAATTAGACAACTGTGTTTTGGATGCTGCCTGAAATATATGGTTTAAATTAATTTTTGGCATTGTGAGAAGCAAGACACAAATAGCTGGAAATAGCATTAAATAGTCTTGCACCTGCAGTCACAGGAATTGTGGCTGATATTCTTGAGTAATTGAAATTTTATTGACAGGAGTTTTAGCTATTGCACCTTCTAAAATTAGGTCAGCTATCTTTTTTTGTGTGTCCTCATGTATTTGTGTTTGATGCTATGTTGCCAGTTTAATTGGCAAAACATTCCCAGGAACATAAGCTCTGTTAGAAAAGTTGTTTGTTGATGTTTTTTCTTGACTTTAATGTGAACTATATCAAACTGTATCACAGGTTTTGAATCTAAACAAAGCCTTTTCCCCCCTCTATCCGTCAATATTACATTGCGATTCTGTTTAAAAAACATTTTCTTGTTTCAGCCTTGGCCCCTAACCTTTATTTAAACTTGAAATGCCTACATAACTTTTTTTGCAAAGGACACTTTGAATAACCTAGTGAAAAGTGCTGAATCTGATACAGTAATTGTATTTAAATAAGATCTTAAATACAACATTCTCTTGTTAGCAGAGACAGAGAAGCCTATTAGTCTATTTGAATTTTCACAGCAGGAAAGCAAATGGAGCTAGGAAGGGGATTGTGTAGAAGGACTAGTAGACAAAATTGGTCAATTAAATGCTACATGTGGGAATTTCTTTTTACTTACAAGTTTTGTGGATAAGTTGTTCCATTTCACTACAAAAATGGGAAAAAGCAATGCAGGGGGAGCCAGTTTGAGATAGCTCAATGATATTTAAAATGCAGCATCTGACATGCCAGATCAGACTCCATGAATAAATAATTCCTTTTGTATTTTGATACAGTGTTATACTGTTGTCAGTGGTTTTGGTATCAGATGTTAAATGAACTCGAAATTGTCTTTTTCGTGGCAGTTGAAGTGATTTGTCAGATTTGTCTTTCAGACTGGTAGGTTTAATTATTTATACTTCCATCTCTGGTGTGTGTACTAAATCACTATGACGATGGAGCTCTTGCCTTCCAATATTATTTTATTAATCTTACAGTAAGATCTCATGAAGTGTAACTGATTGAGATGCGAAACTTAATAAATAGCCCTAATGGCTTGTGTCAGGAGTTGTGGGGTGGATGTCAGCCCAAGATCCTCCACTGAATGCAGAGTTTGCAGAAAAAGGCAGACTGCTGGTGTTTGTAGCAGATATGTGGAAAGGAGGATTAAAAAATACGCACCCGTAACTCTGTGGCACAAATTATCGATTTCTCGGCATTGCAGCGTTCTCGTTGATGCTGTTTGTTTGCAGTAAAGATCTACAAAACTAAAGAGGGCAGGTTTAGATTGGAAATTAGGAAGAAATTCTTTACTGCAGAGGTGGTGAGACCCTGACACAGGTTGCCCAGAGAAACTCCATCTCTGGAAGTGTTCAAAGCCAGGTTAAATGGGGTTGGCTAAACCTGGCTTGGCTAAACGTGGTCTCTTGGAGCCAGGGGGTTGAAACTAGATGGTCTTTAAGATCCCTTCTAAGCCAAACCAGTCTGTGATTCTGTGATCTGGTGACACCCAGCTGAAGGCTGGAAAGGTTTCAGCTTCCTGTCAGCACCTGGATTAGCTGGCTTCTCTTCTTCCCAACGCTCGTGTCTTGGTTCCTGGATTGACTTCTGCAGGAGTTTTCCACTTTTGCAAGTTGAACAAGATTGAGCAGTTGTTCTACAAAGTGTCTGTGAAATAGAATTGCAATTTTATGCCAGTCTAACATGCATATATAGTCATGGCTCAAACTGCTTATTCTTTCAGTTTCTCTCCTCTGCAAGAGATGCAGCTCTCCCAGTGCTTGTGTTTTGTTGTGTAAATTCAGTATAAGTCAGGCTACTGACCGTGCTGTTTCTGATGTGTGGGAATGCATAGGCATTTTGCTTGATCCTTTACACACGTGTGTATGTGCATGGCTGAGTAGGGACCTGCTGGTCAAACTAAAGGGAAAGAAGCAAAACCACAGTGGAAACCAGGACAGATGACCTGGGAAGAGCACAGAGAAAAAGTGTGGTTGTGTAAGGAGGGGGTGAGAAGGCCAAGGTGGAGCTGGAACTGGCAAATGATGCCAAGAATAACAGGAAGGGCTTCTACAGGTTTGTTAATCAGAAAAGGAAGGTCAAAGAAGGTGAACCCCCCTTGGAAAACAGTGATGGAAAACTGGTGACAGCACCTGCATGCATTTGTACCTCCTATTTGTACCTTTTCACATTCCTTGGTCATAGCTATTAAATTTAGTAAATTGGAGGTAATTTCCTTATTCTTCCCCTTTTAAAGTAAAGAGAATGGAATAAAACTGAGACAGGGTTTTTATGTTTTATCCCCTTCCTTAGATTTTTTTTTTCTTGAGTTGTGATAAATATACATTGGTGCTTTGCTGTTTCAGATCTCAGATCCACTTTTCAGAGCTTGGCCTGAAGGTGAGCACCAAGTACAATTCTCATATGCTTGCTACTGCTAGTGACAAGATTGGCAACAAGCCTTCAGCAAATCACTCCTTTTTATTTACACCTACAACTACCTGCCGTTGTGGGGAAAAAATTACACTGTGTTTCTTGTGCAACTCATGTCACTTTCATGAGAGTGCAGTCTCAAAGGCAGTGACCAAAAAATTAAAGTTTCAACTTTCTCCTGCCATTTTATTAGTCTTGGGGGAATTTTGCTTTCAGCATCTATTATTCCTCAAGTTTCTCTGGCTTTACTAGGTAGGGGTGATAATTTGAGGCTTTTCTTCTTTCAGCAAAAAGCAGGGCTATATTCTCTGCTCACATAATGCAAATGTCCTTTTTTTTCCTTTCTTTGGGCATAGAAAAAAGAGTGGGTTAGTGACACAATGCATTCAGCATAGAGACTGCAAATCCTATCTGCACACAATGATAAAACATATCCCTAAAAATGTAAATTAGCCTGCTTAGTTTCTAAGCTAATTTTCATGTGTATAGTGGAAACAAAAACATAAGAAGATGTAGCTGTTTAACCAGATTATCTTTAAAAAGTGACAGAGATATATGCTGGCTAATAGCCATCTCCTGGTGAAATGTCTGCCTTACAAAGCGGTTAAGGCCTTTCCTTTCCAGAGCTGCACCGTGCTTTGTAATCGGGGAAAGACAGAGAGTTTAATTCTGTTTTGTTACGTACTGATAAACTGGACTGCCTGATTTATCACCCTGCTTCTCAGATGCCTCCAGGGGCCGTGTGGCTGCTGGAATTGGAGCTGCAGGAGGTCTCACTGAGACAGGACCTCCGATTCCAGTCCTGTTAACAAAGGTTATGACTGACTGCTCTTCTTTTTGGGCACTAATTTCTCTTCATTTGCTAGTAATTGAAGTATTTCTAGATGTTTTGAATTTGAAAAGGAGCTAAGAGTTCACCTTGTCTACAGACTTTGGGATGGGTCTGATCTGTTCTGGACTGATTCCAGTATTTGGGCACTGCTGTAGTGGGGAGCAGCTCTCCTCTAACTTGGCTGTCTCCTTACAGAGACTTCACTGTCCTGAGTGAACAAACTTAATTCATAACTTTTAAAAACAACTGAAGCTTTACCCAGGGTTTTTAGGTAATCAGATTGTTAAAATGTATTTTCAGGATCATATTTGTTCAGATTAATCACAGAATCATTTGCTGATTTGGTAGTTTCTGGATATTCTTGGACTAGTCTAATTTTTGGTAATTCCTAGTTTGGGTGTCTTGATGTAGTACTGTATGCTAGAATGATAAACCTGGTTAGATTGAAGAAAGGGGTGGAAAATCACCTAGAAATTCATACTTACAGTACTCTGAATTTGTCATTTCTGTATCTTGCTAACTTTTACTTGAACATCCCTATGTTGATTTCTGTTTTTCCAAATGAAATTGACCCTGTTTTACATGTATTTTTCTGTGTTCTAGCTGATTTTTGAGCTTAAAGTGGAATGAAAGTGTTGGAGAAGTATTCAGAAGTATTACAGAGTGATATTCATAATTGTTCTTCTCTGGAATAATGTGAAAGTACGATTAACGTGAACCTATATGCAAAATATTTTAAATGTTTGTTACATTTTTTCACTTTTTCCACTGTCTACCAATTCTGCTCCTTTTTAGGTATGCATTGTTACACCTTTCTTGCAAAGCAGGCCCTACCTGACTAATAATTTCTGTAGATCATGAATTAATGAGTCAATACTGCTTCAAAAGAAAGTCTAAGCTATGAATGTACATGTATATTACTCACATTTATAACTGGGAACTGTAATTCTTTCAGCACTTGATAGGCTTTGCTTATAGATTTGCTTAAAAATAGAAAAAATTAATGTACTGGAACAATTTTGAAAGGCCCATAAATAATGAGCTGAGGACCAAAAGCTTGAAACATGTCTAAAGTTAAGTTAATTATGATAAATTACTGTGAGAGATTTGTTAGAAACCTTTTAGCAACTATTAACCATTATTATTGCACGTCAATGAAAGCACAGAGATGACGACTGAAATTTCTCACCCTGGCTGAAGGTTTATCCATGCAACTTTTGTTGTAACAGTGCCTTAAATAAGTACATATAAGCTCAGTTCCTGGCTGTGATTTGGCTAATAAACTCTAATGAGGGTTTTCTTAATTGACTCTGAAGCTGATCCAACTGTGTCTTGGATGTAGAGGTACAGAGAATTGATAGTGAAGACCTTGCAGTCCCAACACCAAATCCTGGTGATGTTTCACCCTGATCTGTTGCTGTCTGCTGAGCATGAGCTGAAAAATAGTTGTGGTTTTTGGTTTTTTTTTAAGCAATTAATGTACATCTTTCCCTATGTATGTGTCTGAACAGGACACAGAACCTCTGATCCCAGGGCAAAGCAACAGGGTATCAAACCCCAGAGCTGGTCCCCATGGCTGTGGATGTTTGGGTTTCTCTCTTAGGAGGAGGGTAAGAGAAATCTGTCTTTTGGGGGCTGTTTGGTTCCTGGTGCTGCCAGTCCACCCTGCAGCCTTTGGAGAGTTCATCCTCATCCAACTGGGATTTAGGAAAGACAGCTTTTCATAGCCATCTTCATCTTTGTAGAGACTTCCCCTCCCCAGGCTGGTCTGTTCTCTTCTTAACCAAAGACAAGGCATAAGGCCAGAAACTGTCAGGAAGAAAAGTAAGAAAAAAGATTCAGAGCTCATTCTGTTAGTTCATTAAGGAACCATAATGCAGTATTTGTAAAACACTTTGCCCTCTTCCAGATGAAAAGTATATCCTAGCAGAAAAAAGTGAGAAAAAATAAATGCAGTGTTTTGTGAAGTAAAGACTGAAAAAGCCAGATGTTTGATTTTGAGAATTTACCTTTTGGGCTTTTGTTTCTATAAATATTGATTAGCTGGCTTATCTGAGTTGTGATCCAACCTTTCTCCCACTGAAAATAATGGCAAACTTTAGATTTTTGCTTATAATGGGGGATTTGCTCTTATGAGCTTTTTTCCTCACTCAAATGTCTTCATACTCTGCACATAATTCCCCATTAACATTAATGGGACTTAAATGGGCAAATCCCTTGGGAACCCCAGGTTCCAGTGTGTGACTAGATCACCTATTTGCTTTCCTGTGATATGATGGCATTTCTGACAGTATTTGGCAGGTTTTTTTTTTTTAAATGAATGTACCACAGGACAGCTGCATCCCTGGTGACAAGGGATGAACTGACCTTTAATGAGTTATTCTGGCCAAAGGAGGGAGAAGCACATGGTCACTGAGATGAGAATTTTCTGAACTGTGTTGTGAGTCTCTTATTATCATCACTCTGCATGTACATGTGTGTATATATATATTTATTTTTTCCTCTCCTGTTGAACCAAATCCGATGTACTTACAGTAGTGTTGCTATGGTGACCCAAAGTGACAGCTGTTATTTTGTGCTCTTGGGAGGACTCTGTGATAATGATGGTCATTTTCCCAAGGGGAATGGTTTGATATCAAAAATAAATCTGAAAGTAAACTAACAGGTAGCATGTAAATTAAGAAAAGAAATTCATTCTCATTAGCCGTAATTAATCAAGCCCTGTAGGATTCTAATGGGGGAAAAAGCCAATTTTAGATGGAAATATCTTTTACTGCATGAATATAAATGAGCATTGTGTTTGCTGCAAGGAGGATGCAAAACCCTTCGTGTTTCATTGTGGTAGTTTTCCGCTTACACTTGACTGTCCAGTTCCAGCCTAGGAAATGTTTCTCCTTGGGCTGAATCCTGAGGCATTCAAAAACCCCACTGTCCTCTTTCACATGAAGTTGATAGAAAGAAAGATTTAAACATAAAATATTTTATTTTTGACCCATAAATGCACGTATACACACTTGCAAACTTTCCCTGCTCTTTGAATATTGCCAGAACTGGGGTTTAAGTGTAGAAACCCCCAAACATCACAAGGTGGATGGTGGAAAGCACGGAGTTGTCCTGCCTTGTCCTACTGCTGCAGCCCCCAGGTAGCCCAAACACACAGAAGTGCCTGGTTTGTTGGCTCTGCCTTCATTCTGGGGCTGTATCCAGCTACAGCCTTCCCTGCAGATTTTAACTTCTTCGCTGCTGCGTGGTCCTGCCAAGAGGGATTGTCCCTTCTTCACTTCTCTAGGCAAAAGGTACTCCTGGATGCCACCCTGGTGGTGGTCACTGTTCTGCTCAGGGACGGGATGTAGGGGAAAGCTGTGTTGAAGCTGAAAATACACTTTCATAGAGCCAGAGAGTGATTTGTGATCATATAGTTCCATGCTCCCTGCCATGGGCAGGGACACTTCCCTCTATCCCAGGTTGCTCCAAACCCCATCCAACCTGGCCTTGCAAACTTCCAGGCATGGGGCAGCCACAGCTTCTCTGGGCCAGGACCTCACCATCCTCACCGGGAAGGATTTATTCCAAATCTCTAATCTATACTGTAGCAGGCACAGGGCCTGCAAGGCCTTCCTGGAGGTCAGCAGCCTAAGGCAGGAAATGCCTAGACATGATGACTGGACAAAGAAACCCCTCTTCTGCCCTCAGACCCTCTCTCATCTCTCTGTAAGGCTGTAGGTTATATTCACCTCGACCCCTGCTATTAGACAATTTCCAAAACTCCCAAACCCTACATAAACCCCCATCTTTGCCCAGCTCAGGAAGCAGAGAGCTGTCACTGAGACCCTTCACAGAAGACACGAATAAAGGACGTCTCTGTGGAACCTCACACAGTGCTTCTCCTCTCTCTCCCTGCGTCTGCTGCAATTTTAGTCTCCCACCCTGCTGTGTGAATGGAAGTATTTCCTGTACTGCTGTGATCCTACCACCAGCATTTCCAGAGCTCTTGCAGGTGTGCCTCACCTGGGACACAGAAGTGTTTCCACAAAGGTGGTCCTCATAGCTCCATCTGATTCCTTGGAGTCTGAGACATTTTTTATGTAACCCTGTATAAATGGGCAATAAAAAGGCCAAGTTCTAGATTTATATTTATCCTAATTGGAGCTGGGAAGCTTACAAGTGTAGTAAAATATTACTGTTTCTAGTTCTGGTCCCACACAGCTTGTATTCCTTTGTGTTTCAAGGTGTGAATGTACATTTATATGGTCATAATCAGTTTACCCCCAGTTATGAGCGTTGTTAAATATTTTATGTCAATGTCAAGATTTACAAAGGAGGTGGTAAAAAGCTTCTCTGTGATCACACACACACAAAAAAAAAAAAATACCAACCCAAAAAAACCAAACCAAACCAAAC
>VZRH01005870.1:744152-755762 GCA_013397555.1 Urocynchramus pylzowi | reverse complement strand
CCAAAAAAAAAAAAAAAAAAAAAAAAAAAAAAAAAAAACAACCAAAAAATAAAAAAAAAACCCCACATTTTAGGTCAAAACATTTAGACCTTCACATCTGAGGTGTGCATCTAACATGGGGCACGGGGCTTATCTCTATTGTGTGACATACAGAGATAAAAATCTGTTCTTCTTTATCTAGCCCATTCAGTTTTCAGTCAATGCTGGGGATGAAGTGATGGTTGTGGATTGTTTTGACATAGAGATTTTATGTTCTGCCTATCAAAAAGAATAAATGAAGGTGGCTTGATTTTAGTATATTACTAACTTCAGTGTGAGAAAATACTGAATGGCAGAAAAGCTATAACAGAAATCAACCCCGGGAAAATAAAGTCAGGTAATCTAAGTGTGAAATCAAGTGTGTTTTCAGAAGGGAAGGTGTTAACATTGCAAAAGTCTTATCAGAAGTTGGAGTACCTCCCTTGGTGCTTTTAATTCAATACTTGCATTAGATTTAGGTGGTGAGAGCATTAGATTTAATCCATAACAAGTTATTTGGCTCAGCTTGAAACTTAATGGCCAGAGTTTGGGAGGGAAAACTGAAGGGACAGGGATCCCTTCTGCCCTTCTCCTCTGTGCAGCTCCCTGTCCTGACTTGGATTTTGTACCCCATCCTGAGAGATACGGCATGATTTTGAGCTTTAGGGTTTTTCTCAGTGCTGTGTACATGCTTTCTGTAAGAAATGAGTGTTTTCTACATCCTCTGGCATCCAGTTTCCAAACAGTGGAGGGAACCTCTGTGCTGAGGTTGGCTCCATTCAGAAAGGGAAGCAGCTACTCAGGGGAAGGCTGTTGCTCAAATGAAATGTTGTGAAGAATGCCTTCACTGTGTCCTTATGAAACGGAATTACTTTGTGCTATTTAAAAACAGGCAAGCAAATGAAAAACCAAACCCCCAGACCCTGGATTTAAGCCTGTGAAAATAATCATGCTACAAACATTTAGGCCAAAATCCAATGGGAGAAGTTACTGCTGTCTCATGGGGTGCAACTGCTTGCAGTTAGTGAAGCTCTTGATGATATATTTGCATCCTGACTTGTGTTTATTAGGGTAGAGAGGGTTTTTTGCCTTCAAGTACATTTTTTGATTGTAGTTTCTTGATATGTGTTAGGGCAATAAAGGAATTTTGAGATAACACAGCTGTTCAAGAAACATGTTTGAGACACGTGCTATAATGCAGAACTTGATTTTGGTAAGGTAGATGAGAAGCTGAAATGATGGAGTTGGGGTTTATTGCTGTTACTTTGATTGATTTTTGTTGGGACTGCTCAGCAAATTCTACTATTAAATGCATTATATTAACATTAATTTCTGAACAAGAAGTTGCCAAATGCACTGCTTAGCTATCTACCAGCACCTCTGTAAAACACTTTATTCATGGTACTAAAAAGAACTATAAGTGGTATCAAACCAAACACTAAAAACTCAATTATTTGACCTTTTGAAATAAATAAAATATGGGCATAATAGTTCTTAAGCAGAACTGCTTCTCTTTGGGTCTCTGTGGTTCCATGAATTATTGCCATTTGACTTGGAAGAATATTTGTACCTTCACAGCATTTGCAGCTCCACTGTGATCTTAATTAGATGTTATTCCTGTTGCTTTTCAGTTAACCAAGGGCACCTGTTTCTCTGCTGGGAGATGATTTTCACAGGCAGCCAAAAACCTTTTTAAACATGTAAAATTTGCTTGTTAAGCGTTGGCTGCCTGCAAGTAGCTACCCTGAAGTCTGTAGGTGGCAATTTCATATAGAGCATAAAATGCTCACAAAGCAATTCAACTTTATTGAGCAATTTAGACTAACTACATAGAATTTGGTTTGGTTTTGTCCCAAAGGGTTTGCATCTAATGGGCAGAGTGAAAATATAAAATAAAACTAAAATTTCACCCTTGTCTCAGTGTCCAGAACTGGTCCATGGAAACATAAGAGAGTTTCTTTCACAGAGCATGGATAAAGAGTTCATATTTTAATTTCAGAAAGCCTTTGTGATTTTTTTTAAAATACTGACTGATTAGGCACTTTGGGAATGAATATGTACAGAATTTTCTTGCAGTGTTGAAAAAGGCTGAATTACAGAGAGCAGCTTTTGTTCTAAGGACTAAATGGTTCTTCAGTGAAAAAGAAGGGGTTTGTATATTTTGTAATGTGCAGTAGTGAAAAAGCTTAACATGAAAATATGAAGAACTGCAGATCTCATGAGATCCAAGGGTAGTAAGTTTATCATTGCAATGTTGCACACACATTCAGGAACCTATGGGAATATTCTACATTGTGAGATGTATTGCATGAGACATAAAATAGGCACCAATAAAGTTCCTCAGGAGCTGCATAATTCTAATATTTTAACTTCTCTGTGCCTAATTTCCCTAATTTTCCCATGTTAATATTGGGTCCATTTTTTGTAAATATCTGAATATCTGTGACTATAGTTTTGTATCAATTGTTGTCTTTAATTACCTTGAAGTATTATCCTCAGTAAACCTGTGTTGTATATCCTGAAGTTGTTTATAATGCTTTACTGATTTACAATTATTAAATTATATTGCCGGGGGGGGTGGGGGGGTGGGAATGAGTAGATTATTATTCTTCCAAGCATCTGACTTTAGTAAATGCATAATTGTGTATAGAGCAAAGCACTTTCCTTTCCCAGGCAATACCTTGAGTTTTTAGACATTTAAAGGGACGGTGTAGTATTTAGGTTGTTGAATATTTCAGGATGTGAGTGAAAGCATTTTCTGGCAACACAAAAAACAGCTGTTGCTGCTAATGTCCTCAGATCTAATTTAATGTGTTATTTTTCTTTTAGTAACCCCTAAACCTCCTTCCACATTACTCCTAACTGAAGGCTCTGCCTGCATGCTTTGGTTTTCACTGCTTGGCCATGGATAGTATGAAAATAATTTTTTTTTAAATGTGCTAGCTTTTCATGGTTAAATGAGAAACACATATCTTCAAAAAGTGAATAATGATTTAAATTTTTTTAGAGTTGTAACATATGGTAAGCATGCCTACTGTTTCTCATAGGGTTAGTTCTACCAAAACTAGTACTATGCAGCTGCACCCTGCTTATTTTAATAAGGCAATTCTTTAAGAGAGGGGGTGAAAAAGAGCAAATTGCCCCAGATGGGAACTGTTCCTGGTCCATCATGGACTGTTGAGCTGCTCTGCAGAGGGGTGGGTGGCTGACATGGCAGTGGCTGTCGAGTTTCTGTTTGATTGCTCAGCTATTAATTGTGGCAAATGACAATTTTATAGATCCCAGGGTTCAAGGTTCCCAGGCCAAGCCATGCTGTATTTGTCCCTGAAGAGAGGGAAGGAAAGGGGCTGAGCTGCTGCACTGGTTTAAATGAACATGGCATTTTTCATTTCAGCTGGGGTTGTGACCGTGTTGTGGAGAGAGCAAATAAGGCTCCGTTCTCTTTTTTTAAAATATAATAGGCAGAAAATGTCCACAGGAACATCCATGTTTCTATGGTTACAGGACTGTGTTCTCTTTTGGCCTGTAAGGATGATAAATGGATATGATCATCCTGTACTAAACCTGAAGGGAAGCTAAGTACTAAACCTAAGGGGAAGCAGGAACATGTCACAGGTTTACAAAATCCTTGGTGTCTTGGACCTGGGAGCACCTTTAGACCTCTCTGCTGGTCTTGGACTGCCCCGAAGTAGGAGCTTGCCATAAAGAATATTAACAGCAAGGGGGAAAGCTCATAAATAATAAAAGCTAATAAATGTACTCTTTCTTAAAGTGTCCTATTTCTAGTAACTAAGAAGTAGAAGCAATTTTACCGTTGTACTCAATCTTAAAACTCTTTTCCAGCCTAAATGACTCAATGATTCTCTTTAGTTTGCAGTTAACTCAAAAGAAGAAAAAAATCAATAGAAGAAATGATGAAATCTTGATACAAATATCGTAAAGCTTCAGTTTACTTCCTTTATGTATCTTACACTGGTTTCTTAACCCTACTACAAAAATCGGGTGTAAAGCAAGCCAATCTACTCATCTGAAGTATGTTTTGTATCCTTAGAAATAGCTGGAGAAGTTTAGTTTTTCTTTGTGCCCTATGTATAAATAAAGATATCTGGAAGATCCAATCTATGTTTCTAACGGGGTTGTGCTAAATGAAGTTAATCCAGAACAAAGCTGGGTCAGTTACAGTTTTTCTGGAACTGGAAAGTAGTGCTGAGCTTTCCCCAAATGAAATACTACAGGGTTACAGTGTTGACAGAGGGATCTGACACGATGCTGCTGAGGTTGATTGGATTATGAAGGGTTTAAGTAGTAATGGGATTGGAAAGTACTTCTTGAATGAAGAGACAGCTGTAGAGGATTTTGAAAGGAAGGTTTATAGGGTTGAGTCAGTTCAGCCTTGGGGTTGTAGCCTTGCCCAGAGTTTGGGGGCTGGATGAAGGCAGGAAGCTCAGTGCTTGGAAAGCCTGAGAAGTAAAAATGCAGAACCTGAGCCCTTCATCCAGGGAGTTATACAGACTTTAACAGAAAATGATATAAATACCAACTTTAAAAAAAAGGAAAAAAAGTCTGCCCCATGAAATTTTACTTTCTGATCATGGGTGAAAATGTTAAATGTCCTACAGTAGCATGTTGGAGAAGGTTTGTTTTAATGAGCTGTTACCCCATGTTCACCTATATCATTGTCAAAGACTTGTAGTAATAAAAGGAGTTTGTTCCTGGCCCTAGACCATAACTAAAAGAAGTTAACAGAAAAATAATTAACCACTGGAATACACATGAGTATAATATGCTCTTTGAAAATGTTTGTGTGGAGCAGAAATATCCTTGAAATTTGGAGGTTAGACCCCTTTTGATCTTCCCCTGTACTTGCAGTAAGTCCAAATGTGTTTGACAAGATAGGGTTTTAAGGGAAGAGGAAGAAAGTGTTGTATGGGTAGGTTCTCAAGCACCTTAAGGAATTTGAGTTTGTGCTTTCCAAACATGGCCCAGATGGTGGGATGTGGAAGAAGGGGTGGATTTTTGGACTGCCTGGATTTAGGCAGATTAATTGGGTCTGGAACTCAGCAGCATTAGCTAGATGGTTCAAACATGTGTAAGATGAGACATCTTGACCAGAAGAAAGATGTGAAGCTACAGTGTGGAAGAGACCTTACAAATGGAAATAGGTGTCTTCTGGCCTGTGATCAGTTTTATGGCCAGTAGGAGGGGAACATATTTGAATACTTTTAGCTGTTTGAGGCCACAGAGTCTATTGAAAATGTCAACATTTAGCAGATATGTAGTACAAGCCTTATTGCCCTTAACAGCTGTTAACTTTGCTCTTTCCTTTCTGTTTTCTTCCTCAGACCAGCATTTGAAAGAAATAAATGAAGTTTGTAATTGGCCAGCACCCTTGCTGGTCTATGCTGTGAGCTTAGTAGATACCAAAACACCACAGGTGTCCTCCTTCAGGGAAGCGCATGCTTGGTTTTGAAGGAAACTGTCACTGTCAGTTCACTTTTGGCAACCAACAAATTGAGGGTCAGTTTTTAAAGTCTTTTATTGCATTCAGCTAGAATCATAGCTTGAAATGATGAGTGGTTTGTCCACTAGAGACAAGATCTCTGCTTTCCAAGGTTAGTGCTGCTCTTTTAAAAATTGTTCCAGATATGATCAACTTTTTTTCTTTTTTTTTTTCTTTTTTTTTTTTTTTTTTTTAATATCAAATAGGATTTCACACTAGAAAAGGTAAGGTGCTCATCTTTTTTATTTGGAGACTGTGGTAGCTACATTAACCCCCTGCAAAGAAACTGATGAACAGGCACAGAGATTACTGAAGGACCAGTCTCTGAAAACCTGTTTCTCTTACTTAAGTGCTTCCTTATATCCATGTTTCCAAAACTTTTGATAATCCAAAATAATTGACATTCCTAATATTCAGTGATAAATGTCCTGCTAAGCACAGTTCAAGGAATTTTGTAATGTAATTTCTGCTAGCTCAAGCCAGCCATTTGCTTATTGACCATAAATGCTTATCTATTTTCTTCCTTTTTTTTTTTTCTTACAAGAGGTAAATCAACTGAATCTAGCCTGGGAGGTGATAAAATTTAACACTGCGTATCAAGTCTTTCATTTCTGTGACCCACTGTGGAGACCAGTACTGTAGGTGGATTTGTTGTTTAAAATTTCAGGTCAGTTTTCCATTTTGCAGTCTTTGAACTTTTTATAAATGTCCCTCAGAGAGTATTTTATGAGGGAATGAGCAGTGGCACTGTCTGTTGGACACCAGCTGCTGCAGTGTTCTCACCGTTCTCTGCTTTGTTTTCTGTTTTGCATGGGGAAGCTCATTCTTTGGGAAATACTTACTGGAAAATTGACTTTATGTATACAATGAGAAGTCAGAGAAAACTTCCTATCAGAAGTGGGCACCGGAATGTGGTGTATAACCAGGCTTTGGGGCAATCAAGATTGCAGCTCCTGCCACTGAGCCACAGCCATAGCTCAAGCATCATCTGTGAATTATTTTTTGGCTATGGTGTGGCAATGTCTTGAAAAATAAAAATACTTGGACCATATCCATTAGTAATTCTTTAGTGATGTGTCTTTATACTGCAGAAGAAAAGGTTATGGGGGTGTGATTTAGGACTTCCTAACCATGGCAGAGGGGTCTGTACCTGAGAGTCATCATTGCTGTTAGTCTGAGGAGCCAAAACAGTGTTGTCCTGTGCTTGTTAGGTGATATTTGAGTCTTTGCCAGTGCTGGTAGAATGGCAATGAAACAAAAGGCAGGAATATCTAAAGCCCACTGATAAATGCAAAATTTAAATAATACAGTTGGAAAATCAAATATGGTTGCTTCAGTGTTCCCATTCTCTTAATGTTTCTTTAAACATATCATTATTTCTCCTAAATAAAACCCCCCACTGTAGCCCTGTACAAAATAACATTTAAGAGTCTTTTGCTTGTATTCCCTTTGCTCCCCATATGTGTGTTGTGGGGTTTTAATTTTTTTTTTTTTTAACAAATATATTCAGTGTATTGCAGACAGAGGGTTGCAGGCTAATTATGATTTAACTAAAAGCTTTGAAATGATCATTATTATTGTACAAATACGAGTGTGTGTGGATGGAAGAGGGATGAAATAATGTTTGCCACCTTTCTGACAGATTGATGCACTCCTCACGTAACCTTTAGGCCAGACAGCTTGGAAGTCTAATGAGTCTGAATTATTCAGAAGCCAATGGAGATGAGTTTGATAGTGAGAGTATGTATTGATCTGCCAGCATTTTTTCTGCAGTGTTGAGCTTCCAAAATACTTAATAACTTTAAAAACAGGTTTTTATTTTGACCAAAAAAAGCTGGCATTTTTTTAAGAAAAATTACAGGCTTTATGTCAGTCTTTGCTAAATGTTAATCTAAAATACAAAAACCAAACCAACCACTCAACACAAATCCACAAAAGTGGAAATGTGGCTCCCCAAATCCCACAAAAGTAACATGCTTTTTCGTCTGTCTTTCTTTCTTTCTTTCTTTCTTTCTTTTTTAATTTATTTTTTTAAACAGAGGGGCTAACATCTGACACTCTCATATCCTTCCACAAAAAGATCCATTTCTTTCAGGCAATTACCAGCCTCTCTTTCAGATAAGATACAGGTTTATTGAGTTTCCCACTGTGCAATTACAGTTCTCAAGAACAGATTACTACATATGAGCAGCCTGGATGATGGAGTGGATTGCAGTGGAAAGTAGGCAAAAGATATTGTAGCATTTGGGAGTTTTTTTGGTGGTGATCTGAAATATATAGGAAGGAACTTTGGTGTTGCTGATTGATTTTACTTTGTGGTCAGACAGAAGCAACCTAATTCTTGCACAAACTAGTGATGTGAGGAGTTGCAAAATGGATTTCATTCTTTGATATGGAAAATACTAGGACCCACCATTAGCTTAAAACACTTTCAAATTTCCAGCCTGTAATGAGGGAGACAAATAATATTCCTTTGTATAAACTGCCAAAATGGGAGGAAATGTTTCATCAGTGTTGGATAAAATGCTCCTGTTTATGGCATTTATCAAAAATTATTAAATGCTAGGGACCCAAAGAGGGGCTCATTCATATGCAGACACTGTACTTTCAGGATTAGCATTCCATTCCCAACACCAACTGCACCAGGATTGTCTTGTGGGACTGTTGCTTTTGGAAGGCAAGGGCAATGATTCTAAAGCATGCAGGAGGTGTATGTATTTTCTCTAAACTCTGTTGTCTTGAATGACTTCTCAGGACATGTGTCTTCTTTTTAAAATTAATAAGTAGCTTTGTGTTTCAGAATAACTATGGTGAAAACTGCTTTGTATTCCCATGCTTCACCTACATTATGCTTGCTCAAGATACAAGCTTATGCAAATACTTTTCATTTTGTCACTTCTCAGCAAGGCTAAAAATTTTAGTCAAGGTTTGGAAACTCCTCCTGTTTGTGCAGGAGTTATGCCTCTGTTGCAGGAAGCTGCAAATTTCAGGGCACAACATAATTTTACATTCAGCATTTTTTCTAATCTCAGTTTATGCTCCTTGTCATAATTATTTACTTGATGGAGTGTAGTTCTATGTGCTGTCTTTTTAGAAAGAAAGAAGATGGTGTCTCTCCCTGCAGGAGGAATCTATTGCCATTACACTACCTGAGATGAATCTGTTTGAGTCAAGAAGCCTTAAATTAATGTGAATTTTTGCTAGTAAATTTAGTAAGTCTCTGCAGTTGTGGAAGATGGATATTGTTCCACAGAAGTCAGCTGCACTGTGCTTTAATTAAAAATAAGGCAGCTGAACCATTTTATCATATGTTGGTGCCCTTATTATTTCTGTGTCGTTGAAGCATTAAATAGGTACAAAAACCCCTGCTTACCTCCACTACAGGCTCAACAGCATTGCCATTAATGTAAATATGACTCTAGTCAGTCACAAATGTCAAATATAATGCCAATTATGGTATTGCAGACGTTTAGAAAGTGAAGCATAAATGTTAATTTTCTGTAGCTTGCCCAGTTTTAATAAAACAGGTTGTTTTCCACTGATCACATTTTGATGTCTGCAGTTGTGGTGGAGTCCAGAGGGATGTTGGTGCCTGTGGAAGGGAATGTGTGGTCCTGCCTCAGAGTAGCTTTTCTCTTCAAGGCAGGATTCGTAGACATGGACATGGCACGTGGCATCAATGCAGTTGTAAACAGTAACTGGGTATGGGATCTCCAGTCTGGGCTTTTTCCTGCTTTAAAAAATGTCTTGATTTCCATTGATTCAGAACCTTCAGCTGCCATGAGATTTTGGCCATCAGCAGGGATCAGAGTGCATGTCTCTTCCCGCTGAATTTTACAGGAACCTCGCAGTCTCAACTCCATTTCCCAGTAGCCAGTTGGAGCCATATCAGGTATATACAGGAACATTTCCCATCCATGAAGCATTGGGTGTCCTTTATTTTGGCTCTCAGTAGAGTGCCTTTGCTGGCCTGTGTCCTGCACACCCTCACTTCTGTTTGTCCTTTTCTCTCCTCACCCTCCAGCCCAATAGCTGTACGCAATAGTAGGAACTTTTATCAGTTCTCTAAGTCTGGATCTTAGTATAATTCAGTTCAATTTTAATACTACTTAAACACTGATCAGTCATTTATCATCTTGTTAACATCAAGGCTGGCACTTTTTATAGAGACAGCTGTTGTGTGCTGTAACCCTGAAGATTCCCATCATGTCTTTGTAAATAAGAATTTGGTGAACAGTTTTAAAAGATGGTAAATACTGTTTGTGTTTTCCCTTAAATTAATGTGTTTAAAGATTTTTTTTTTGCACGTATTCTTTGTATATGGTATAACATTTGCAGTCTGGCAAATGATTCTGTGCCTCTAAACTACAAAATAGTATAATTTATCTAAGCTGTGGGGTTTTCAGTGTATGTTCCTGTAGATGTTGCTAAGCCTGACTAGATGAACCATTGCCTTTCTGAAATAGCAGAGTTTAAAATGAAAATGCAGGCCTTAATATCTCATTTGGTCAACACCTGGTTGGTGGAGTTCAAATTAATTAGGCAGCATATGTAGTTGGACTTGTTTTCCCTCAGAATACTGTGCTTTTGTGAATATTGAGAGTGATCTACTGATGTTCTAAATGCATGTCATGCCTGTCTACCTGCTGACAAATGCTGTTGAAATTGGAGGGATTTAACCTGTAAAACTTGGTGTTTGGCATTTTTTATTTTAAAAAAATATTATTTACTGAATTATTATTGCTTACTAAACATTTTATTATTATTTACTGAATTATTATTGTTTACTAAATATTTACTATTAATAAATATTGTTTACTGAACGGGTGCTCTGGATGCCATGAAAATGAGGAAAAGACTTCAAAAGTCTTAGCAGGTTTGCAGCATTTAAAGAGCTGGCTTAGTCAACCTTTCTACTTACAGATGGAAAAATTAAGAGTTGTTGAAATCTCTAGTGTAAACCACCTCTGTATTGCTCTTGTAGCTAAAACTTTGTTCTGCCCATGGACAGCACAGCTAGATGGTCTTCTGGCCATAGAGTACAGCTGGCATCTCCTCCGAGTACAGCTGCATCAGCTTCTGAGACGTGTTTCTATTTTCTGTAATGATAAAACGTAAATATTTTACATTACATTGCTGCTTCTGGAAGCAGATTCTTTCATTACTTTATTAATTTTTGAGTGTAAATAAAATATGTGAGTGCAGAGTATGGCATCTGATCCATCCAAAAGGATATGAGCTGAAAATGGACTTTATGCCCCATCCTTTGGGATCCATGAAGGGCACACTGGAGAGTGCAAGGGCAGAGTGTCCACTGTGCTCTGTTGGTGTTCTCTGTGGATAGGATGGAATTGTCTAAACTGGTTCAGATGCTTTTTATTTTTAGTTTGAGCACACGGCACCTGACTCCTGCACTGCTGCCATATCACACGTGCAGGGGGTCTATATTTAAAATGTTGACTGCACTGAAGTTGGCTATCAGGCTGCTGGTGTTTGGCTTTGTGTTCCTAATTAGATGGATAATTGCTTGAACATTACTTAAAGTTTTACTTTGGGAATTTGGCTCTTATAAACCCGGTTTTGTAATTAGTTTATTTGCATTCTCTTTATTCCTTATTAATAAATCATGGTTCAGATTGAGCCGACTGCTTTGATCGCAGGGTCTGGTGATGGCACAGAGAGTTTTGTTCCCTGTTGGCATTTGAAATGCAATGCTGTGGCAGTGCAAGGAAACATGCCTGGGCACAGTTGGAGGAATTTGTGATCCTGAGTATGGTAACATCCTCATGATGACTCTCTCCTCTTCATATGTGGCTTGTTCATTAAGTGAGCGAGGTGAGGTCATCTGTGGGTGAATCCCTGGGGGTATGACCTGGTGCTGGAACTCTGGCAGTGGGGTATCAGTGCTTTATGGCATCTGTTAGCATCGATTTTCATTCTTTTATTTATTTATTAATGTCCAGGAAATGTGTTTCAACTGAGGGAGAAGCGAGCAAACATTTTGCTTTTGCTTCTAGGAAGCTGCAGTTTGGGAAATGTTCCTCTAAAGAGGGATAATGACGGGGTTGGCGGGGGGGGGGGGGACCCCCAAA